>JAPMOR010032910.1:622456-639330 GCA_026543865.1 Argiope aurantia | reverse complement strand
ATATTAAATATTTTATGTGGAATTCATTGCATTGCATTAATAGAACTCGAGATTTTGTCGAATCTCCACTTTTTAGATGTCCCTAAGTCCCAAACACTCATTTCTAGGAAAGGTCCATCAATCTGTCTATAATTAAGATAATTCAAAAACACTTTGAGCTAGACGGTTAAAATTTCGTATACGGCCTTTACATTAAATTTGCAGATTTTTGTCAAATTTTGAATAAAATTTACTCAAAGAAAGCCCGTCTGTCCGAATGTTCGAATATAAGTTCACACTATAATTACAAAACGAAGAGAGTTAGATAGATAAAATTAGGTACAAATAATTAACATATATAGGGTAGGCATTTGTCAAATTTTGAGAAAAATCCAGTGACAATCTGTCGGTCTGTACTTTCAGAAGCATGCAGAAGTGACAACTCAAAAACGAAATGGCTTAAATATATTAAATGTGGTATGTGATTTTATCCCTGCAAGTGCCATTTTTTTCAATCGGTTGAGAAAAACATTGTTTGAAACATAAATTCGATTTTTGGATACTATTAATTCATGCCAGGGATTCATTGTTAAATGACTCGCAAAGAATTAGATTCAGAAAAAATACTATATTCATGCTAAAGGTTAATATTTCACAACTATTGTACGCCAATACCATGCAAAGTGTTCTCTGGATTAAAACCTTAATTAGAGAGCATGCGAGAAAGTTTTGGGGAAACGTCTCCAGTTGGTTTATAATATTTGATAGATATATTTGCCTAGCTTAATGTGCAATTAGTTTAAATTCCAGCATTTAACTCAAAAATCCATATCTTTGTAATACATTTATTTTTAATGGATAATAATTTTTATAGCACTACAGTCATTTTAAAAATGCGATAATAAAACATTTTTGAGTAGCTAAAATTTTTTGTAACAGAAAATTTTTAAAGAAGTTGTATATTAAAAAATATATATCCCATTATTTTTTTTTATCAAAATGCAATAATGTGCTATGGAATCTATAACCATTAATACATATAAATAATGTCACAACAAAGAAAAAAAATTTAAATTTTTTTTTTCATTATGGTTTATTTTTATTTTATAAATTCCGCCTGCTTTAAAATATATGAGGAATTATGGAAACGAATTTGAAATTGCCTGATGACGAAAAATATACTTATATTATCGTTTTCCATTCATTCATTTTCTGCATAATCGTATCTAAATATATTTCAAAAACAATTTTTTTTATTGCACAATAGAAATATTAGAAAATCGTTTGCTTACAAACGATTAGAGCTGCAAAAGATTTTTTAAAACTGCATTATAACCTGCAGTAGCGGAAAAGTTTAATTTTGAATTCCAAAGTTTATTATTATTATTATTTGCATTTTAACGATAGTAGATAAATAATTTTGATATCTGTTTAATCTGAATCGTTTTTGTTTAACATAAATTTAAAGATGTACTCACAAATGTTTGTTTTTCTTTTTAGGGAATAAAAACGTTTTTAGATAATTAATTTAAAATAGATAAGATACGAAACATGTTTAAACGATGCATAATAAACATGAAGTCGTCAGAATATTAAGTAGATTTTTTTTAAACGAAAGGAAATAAAAATTTTTTAAAAAAGTGGAAACAAAGCAAAAAATACCACATGACATCTGAAATCAAATAATCTAAATCCTTCATTTTCTTGATAAAAATTTTATAATAATTTAGGATAGTAGTTGCCATTTATCAAAATGCAAAAATTTAAAAATTCGGATCCTTCTAACGAAATATTATCATGCTTAGACTTAATTCGTCTATCTTAATTTAATTTTTTTTTTTTCTTTATTGCATAAGGCAATACGTGAATGTAGATATTTCACACTGTCGCAACATCCGCAGTTATAAATTGAGTAACTGAAACAATTTAAAAAAGTGTTGTTGTAAAATGCGTTTGAAAATAATTTTGCTATTTATTAAAATAAAAAAAACTGAAATAAAATTAATGTCACTGCAGAGTTAATTTTTTTAATTCTTCAAGGGAAATAAAAATTATTTTCACACAAAAATTCCGAAATTATTAAATAAATAAAAATTTAAAATTTAGAAAAAATATTGAAATTTTGATTAATTTCTAATAAAATATCTAGATAAAAATTTTGAAAAGCTATTTCTTAGTAATTTTTTTTAAACCCAAGAAGTAGCAATGTGTTAAATGTGGTCCAAAAACCTATATCCAAAGATTTTTCTTGCAAAGAGATTTGAACGATTTTTTTTCACCATAATGTAATGGTTAAAGTAATCATGTTTAGAATAAATAAAATATGGAAAAATATGATTACCTGAATTTCTATAGATAAGACATGGAATGCTTAACTCTTAGAATGACGCTCATCGTTTTTTTTAAAAATCCAAACTTAAATAAAGTCTATGAAGTGTGATTCAATTTGCAAAGATATTGAAGCAATAAATTCTTTTTATAATATTTTACTGAATTTAATAGTAGAATTTTCAAATGTATTAATGGAGTTTTAATGGAGATTTCACTACTTGGCTGGTGTGCAGTTAAAGAATGGATATTTTGTCTTTAAATGCTAATTATAAAATACTACTTTGGAAATGTGACTGAATTTAATAGTAAAATTATTAAATGTATTAATGGAGTCTTAATGGAGCCTTTACTACTTGGTATGTGTGTAGTTAAAGAATTCTTATTTTGTTCTTAAATTCTGATTATAAATTAGTACTTTAAAAATGTGATGAATTATTTTTTATTATTTATTATGTTTACAAATTATTATATTTATAAAAAGTATTATAACACTCATTTTTTATGTTTACAAATCTTTCTTAATTTTAATTTCACATTATTTGTAAAAACCGCCAAAAATTTTGAATTTAAACTAATAATTTCTTAAGAATTTTTTGAACAAAATTTCAAATTGCCTATTTCTAATTCATAAAAAATATAATTTTTTTGTCGCAATCGCTTAGACATTATTCATTCATTTAATACTTTAACATTTTATTTTTAGCAGATTAAGGTTTTTTCATATTTTTCTAATGAAAACTTCGACCATATTTATAATAGAAAGATAATAAAATCTAAATTCATATAAATACTCAGATTTTTCTTTATTATGTTCTTATAGTTGGTATTAAATAATTTAATGAATATTGAAGACATTAGTGAGTGAGTTGGTAGAATTTAATTCAAAATTGATTTTACTTTAAAATTATTCGAAGTTCGTTTCATGCTTAGATACGTTTTTGAAATTCATTTTTTTAATTGATTCTAAATTTTCACTCGATTTTTCCTTTTTTATTTTACATCATTGTCATTCTCTCCTTCAATATAACGATTTCATAGTTGATACACATTCTTTAAAATCAGAAATGTTTAAAAATTTAGTTGTCTATTCAATGTTTAAAGGAAACGCCATTTTGTTGTAAAATAAAATAGCAATACCATACGGCGATTTAAAGTCAGGGCAAATAATAAGCAATTCAGTTTTAAATCAAATTTCCGTTAATAAATTTTGTCAAATATGGTCAAAAATAATTTGAATACTTTCTATATATTTTTTTTGTTCATTCTAAATTTTATTTAAATGTTTCAAAATTTTAGAAACTTGGAACTCGATAAATGCTAACATTCTTTAATCGCTAAATATTTAATGTTCTAATTTTAACTTCTAATATATGTATAGATATATATATAGCATTGAAACAAAAAATTACATTCCATTTTTTAATTAAAAAAATATTTTAGACCCTTGAAATTAAATTTGAGAAATTTAATAGTCAATTTATAAAACGTTTGTTTATTAATTTTTTTATTAACAGAAATAGTTTTTTAAAAAATTATATCGATATTTGAAAAACAATAAGCGATAATTTTAATCAAAATTAAAAAAAAATTTTTTTTTATCTATGCAGATTAAAAATCTAGCAGATTCCAAATATAAAGAAATTGCAGTGTGTATATTAATAAAGTAATAATAACAGATAGATCAAATTATAATTATAAATAGTTGTAAATATTAATAATAAAAGATAGATCAAATTATGTTTATAAATGGATGTAAATAATTGTAATGAAATAAACTTAATTCGGATTAGAGAGCTGCTTCTAATCCATGTAAGTAATTAAGAGCTCTAAAAATCTACTTACCGTTGGTTTCGGCAATCTCTGTCTGTAAAAATATTTCCTAACGGTTTTCTAAATTATAAAAATTCCATGTTTTTCCCACTACTACTTAAAAATCATTCCACATATTTACCATCAGTTTTTATTTCATTTTTAATTCCTGAGATATGTCATTAACAATGAATTCATTGAAAAAAACTGGTTATTTTAAATTGATATTTTAGTCACTTCTTCGTCATTATGCTTAGTAAAGAACTTCGCTCATGACAAGAGAGTTTTCTTTTTGTTACTTGTCGGCGTGACTGACAGAAGTTTTGTATTTTTAGTTTCAGCTTATATCTTCGTCTGCAGAATTTAAAACATCTGATGGAAAGAAAACGAAAGAATAAACAAAGGGGAGTGTTCTTCTTCAACTTCTTACTATATTTGCGCAATATGGCGCAATTTTGTGTGAAAGAAAGAAAGAACTGTAAACTCAAATTTCTGGTTTCTGATTGCTGGAATACAAAATTTGACACTTATTTGAAATTTTTTAGCCAAAACAACTTCGAAATTATCACTTGTTTCAATTAGATGAATGAAGAGTTTTAGTGCCTAGGTATTTCTATTCAGTCTGAGGCAAATTATTAGCACAGGAAAAAACAGATGTACTGTACTATTGGTGCGTCAGTTGTGTAGAAGATGGTTTGTTTATATGCACTTAAGGGATAAATCGAAGCAGTTCTTTATATGTAATATTAATTTTGGAAGAAGCTATGGAGGTTTAAGCGGCGAAGTTCATTTAATAAAAGAATAAGGATAGACGTATTTTCCATTGCAGTGGGCATAGTTAATTTGTTCCTTGATTGTGAGATTTTAGTGAGTTTTGAGTTGATTAAAAAATGTTCTTGAAGTTTTAAGATTATGTAAAATATCATTTCGTATAAACCAGGGGGCATTGATACGAATAAAATACGAAGCATTTTATTTGAATACTTGAATTTTGTTTCGGTTGGTTTCCGCAGCGAGTTCCCAAATTTGCGCAGCATAAGTGAGGTTAGGTCTTAAAACTTGTTAATATAATAATATTTTATTATTTAGTGAAAGGGGAATGTCTACTAATGAATGGAGTGAACTTTAGCCAAGAATGTCCTTTTACTGTTGTTGATATGGCTTTTGAAAGTGAGTTTATTGTCTAGGATCAGTCCGATATATTACACTTCTTTTCCCCCCTAAGAGATATCTTCAAAGAATGCCAGTGTAGTTAAAGGTTTCTGTAGCTGCCCTTTCCCGAACATGAAGCCATGAGTTTTCTCGGTATTGATGGCAATACACCATTTCGTGCACCAGAATTTAACGTTCAGGAGTTGTTTTTGAAGAGTTTTTGTGAAAAAATTAGTGGTGCTGCCCTGCGTAAGGACAGCAGTGTCATCAGCAAAGAAGCAGTTTGTGATGCAGTTGTTCTTGGGGAAGTCATCTGTAAAGATGGTATAAAATAGAGGACTATGAACACTTCATTGAGACATCCCTGGTTTCATTTCGCCCTTTGAAAACAGAATATCATTTATTTTAACTTGAAATGTTCTTTTGTTGAGGAAATTGGTTGTTATTTCGTTAAGGTGTTAGGGTATTTTGAAATCTATGATCTTGTGGTTGAGACTATTATGCCACATTTTGAAATTATCACTCATCTAACTTGGTGCGTTTGCATATTCACAAATGCACAAATTGACTCATGGTTCATTATTTGATGATTTGCGCCAAAATTTGATCCGCATTTATAATTTTCGTGGCAACATTATATAACAAATTTCATCCATCTAGATTATTCGTTCCTTCTTCCTCGAATACCAAATATATAAAGTGTAATCGCAATAATAATAATAATAATAATAATAATAACTCGAGATTTGGACGAATCTCTAAGCTTTAAAGCTCTCTTTGTTCTAAAAACACATTTTGGGAATTATATCTGTTTGGGAACATGATAACTCAAAAAGCTTTGAGCTAGACTGATGAGTTTTGGTATATAATCTTTACAAATCTGCAGATTTCTTTCAAATTTTGAACGGAATCCCTTAAAATGTTGGTTCCGGTTCGAAAAAAAAAATCCGTCCAAAATAACCATTCAGTTTTCAAATATTTGTACATTAACCGCATCTCAATGATTAATCACCAAGAAATGCAACATGTAAGTATATGTTGAATGATTTTATCACCATTTTAGTAATATATTCAAATTTCTTTTGCTAAAGTATCTATGGATTTATCGAAATCGTTTGCCTCTGTTATTTTAATGAACTTTCTGATTAATATTTTAATATTTTTAAAAAATGTTCTAAATTTTATTTTGTATGAAAGACAGTGATAATTTGGTGACCGAAATATCCTCACAAAATTATATGATTTATTTATATATTTAAAATTAGCAACGCACCGAAGAATCATTGAATATTATTCTTCAGATAACGGAAAATAAATATATGATAATTTTAATTTTTGTTTATATCGGTTGCCATGGCAAAAGAGATTTATTATATTTCCATTATGTCTTAGAGAGTATGTCTCAGTTTCCAAGAGATATAGTGTCAGAGCCTATGTGGATTAACATTTTCAATGAGTTTTCATTAGTGTCTATGAGAGTGTGATGCCTATTTCTTTTTTTTCTCTGTGGATTGTGTTATTCAAACCAGCTACCACTATATTAATAAGTCTCTCTAGTTGTCTTAAATAAGTTTGGGAAAACAAATATTTTTCCTTTAAAAAAAACTTTGTTCAAAGACACACTACAAATTAGAATTAACAAAAACAAATTTAGGGGGGGAAGCAAAACAAGAACATATCCAAAATTATTTGCAATTAATACGAGCAATATTTGACTCAGAATCAATTTAAAAATCAGTTATTCTTCATTTAGGCATCAAACCATTCTCTCCCCCCCCTCCTTTGTTTTTCTACTCATCAAATCAACAATCCCGTTATTACCTAGTTTGACAGCGCCATCTATAAAATCATGGAGACAGTATAACGTGGACTACTGGCGCTATGACGTCATCAGTCATTGCTCGATATCGGGCATTACTACTTTTGCAACGAACATAAAATATGCAATGAGGATTTTTCGTACTGTTCCTCTTTGAGCGCATATCGACATGATTTTTCCATCGGCACGCGCAAAACTGAATGTTGACTAAAGTTGTGAGAGACATGAATTGAGATTTCACATCTCCCACCTTCAGAATACATCGAATTCGGGAGTTATTTCTTATGATCAAGAAATTCTCGAAGAACTACTACACCATTTTCCAGGAATTTGTATAAATAGTTTTATGATTCACGTAATTTCTGACGAGCTAATCATCATCGTAATCGGAAGAATATTCACAATATTCCCTTTATGTTCCTTAAGGGAATATTGAAGGGAAATATAAAAGGGAATATTCACAATATTCCCTTTTATATTCAGAATTTCTCTCTAATACCACAATATTTGAAATGTTAAAATAACTCTAAGTTATTTAACATTTCAAATTAACATTTCAAATTTCTAAGTTAAAATAACTCTAAGTTATTTTGACATTGCAAACCTTTTTTCAAGTCACCTCTCGAAGTATATTTAGCTTGTCTTTTGAAATGTCTATCTGAAACTTTAAAAATTAATATGTATTTTACTGACAGCCGCAGAATGCTCTAAATCGACTTAAATTAATAAATAACGAGCACCTTGCATTTGCGAGCAAAATTTGAAGAGAATAATTTCGGATGTTTTACATTCCAATGCAAAAAAAAAAAAAAAAAAAAATTGTGCTTGTTTCTATTTTATTTATATATATATATTCTATTCGATTGGTAATGAATCCAGGAATATTTATTCAACATATATGCATTTTTCATTAGCAAATGTCTGAAAAGGAAATACTGAAATGAATAGAATTTAATTTTTGCTCAAAAATTATCAAAAAATATTTTATATCAATTTTCTAAAACTGGAACTTTTATTAGTAATTCAACGCATTGATGAATCATTAGTGGGAACTTGTTTAACATAGCAATCCATTTAGATTAGGGCGCCATCTGTCGCAGAGTTAAAACTAATAGGAACTTTTATAAATATTTCAACGCATGTAAGAAACTTTTTATAAAAGTATTTTTTGTAATAGTAGTGTGTCTTGAAATGTCAGATTATCCTGACAGATTTGCAAAATCAATTTACTATTATTACAGTAGACTATTATCTGGCTCAATGGGAGTATTTTTGACTTCGGAACGTTACAGCAGTGTACACAGATAAAGAGATTCAGAAGGTTTATTCAGGAATTTGATAAACTATCGCAGCGCCGACAGCCGTGAATGGAAAAAATCGCCACTGTATTGTTCGTTTTGGAGGTTGAGAAGAGACGTAGTAATTGCTTACTATTTGCTTAATATTTCACATTTTAACATTATTTATTCCATGTTTGCTTATTATTATTATTATTTGCGTAGAATTGTTATTTCGGTCAATAATGTGTTGTTTTCTTTTTCAGATCCAGCGACATGGATTCGAATGCTGAAAATGTCAGAAATATATATATAAAAAAAAAGCCATATATAAAATATATGGAAATTTGAAAAAAAAAAGAAAGAAGAAACCAAAATGTTCTGTTAGTAAATATTAAGTATTATTGAGATCGAGTATTATTCAAGAATTTTCAGAAAAAAGCAAACATATTAGAAAAAGAATTAAATTTTTATTCATTTATATTTTTAATACAAGAAAATTTAGCGTAAGTTTATAATGGGATATGTGCTTCGGTTTCTCATAAAAAATGTATAACTTTCGAATTTATTGTGTCGTGAAATTGATTAGTCGTGACATTTTAATTTTTCATTATTATTATGAATGTTTATTATTTTTCGAGATTTTCATATTTGTATAAATTTACAGCATTGATATTTTCATTGCATTTCAAATGTACTTTTATTCTGACAATCAGACACAGAAGTAAAAGAAAAAAAACTTATTATATATTATTTTCTATGTATTAAAGCTGGCCTCTTTAATAGAAACAGTATTTTGTTTTTATAAAGTTTAGGGTCAGATTAAATTGTTACAACTGCATTTATTTTTAATATTTAAACCTCTATTATAAATATTATAGATTTCTGAAACACTTTTTTAGAATAATTTATCAATTGATTTGATATTTACGAATCAAAGTTAGTCAGTTCAATATTTAAACTCTCTCATTGTTAAAACCGCGTATTACCATTATTAATTCACTATTATACAAAATTTGAAAGCACGTACTTAAGTAATAATTTATTTCAAATTTTATTCTTTCAAAAATGAAAATATGCTAATTAAATTTGTTAAAAAATAAAAATGAATCATTCCTTATCTTTTTCTAGTTAATCATTAGATATATTTTCATATATTTACATCTGTGATAGTTGCAATATGCTCTCTTTTTTAAATTTTCTGTCTGCGGAAAATTAGCAAAATGACGCATTGATGTGACAGGCTTCTAGAAAATGCATGCGAAACTCGTTTTCCATTTATGAAAATTCGCAATATTTCATTTAATTCTTTTATTTCCTCTTTATTTCTGTTTCTCAAAACCTATTGGGTTGTTCGGAAAGTAATTTCGTTTTTTTTTTTTGGGAATAAAAGACAGTTTTCGTATAATAAACAAATACTTTATTAAATTATATATTGGTCGTTCTGGTCCAACACCTTTTGCCATCTTTCTGGTAGTAGCATTATTCCACGCTCATAAAATTTTTGGTCTTTGCTGCCAAAAAACTGATCGAGGTGATTTTTGACCTCCTCATTTGAGGTGAAGGTTTTACCGTCTAAAAAATTTAGCGAACCAGTTCTGGCACTAGCGTACTGTCAACACACCTTCTCCATACACAACGATCCATTTCTTTCTGGCTTGAACAGCATTTTTACCCTTTCTGTAGTAAAACAGTTAGATATGTCGAAAATGCTGCTATCGCTCTCCATATTTAAAAGGGCACTAACCAAAAACTACTGCGTAGAATTAATTGGAATTTTTCACACACAAGTCTTGCTATATGAGCTCTCAAAGCATATAAAAATTATACGGCTTAAATGTGAAGTCGGGTGCAAAAAAATACAATTAAATCCTCTGTCGGGAAAAAACGAAATTACTTTCCGACCAACCCAACACTTAAAAACCTTCCGTATTAGCTACTCAGGCTAATTTTTTTTATCGATTATTTTCCTTTTACACTTTTGTATAATTAGTTGAGATATTTCAAATACATGTAATTTAAATACTAATCACGTAATTCCCAATTAACTGTTTATATTATATGCTGCTTAATTTTTCATAACAGGTAGTACTTTGCGAAAAAAAAAATCAAATGCATTTATTTGAGCTTTTTTGTTATTGAAACAACTCTTAAACCAGGAAGGCAAATTGTTTATCAATCAATTTCTAATAAATTATTAACTATGAAGTACCAGTCTTTTAAGTCATTTATATTATTTATATTAATCAAACGCGGGAATTTTGTGCAGTGTTTGTCGTAATTAGGGTTGTGTGTATTTTGTTGTGACTCCAATTATTGCAACGTTTTAGAAAAATAATTTTATTTACAATTTAAATAAAGAAATTAAACATTTGATTTTTACTACGGGCTTCACCGAGGCAGTGAGCGAGAGCTTTCCGTAGAGAAAAGGGAGAGAATAGCTTTGTTTAGAAGCTTCTCGCGTCAATACCCGGATGATGAGCGGTGGTACCAATTACGTCACACACAGCCTCCACGGAGATATCTGATAGGATTTATGTGGTTTATGATAGATATATATGATTTGTGATAGGCATTCGCTACATGTTTATACAAAAAAAAAAAGCTGGCGTTGCATAATTTAATTCTAATCGAAATTTGTTTATTGCTTCGGGTATTGAATTATTCGGTTATTGCTGCCTTGAATTTGCATATAACTGCTACAAGTCTTGAAAAAAGCAGTTGCAGCTACTACATTTATGTGAAAGATAAACAAATTGTTTCAATCACTTAAAACTAGGTTAGAAGGAATCATTCCTCAGAAATTTCAACATTTCTTGATAGAGTTATGGCAAAGTTAGTGTACAGAAACTTAAAAGCTTCCCAAAGAATGTAATTACGTCTTTGATATCTATTATTCTTTATGGAAAATTAAACATTATATATAAATCCTATTTGATGAAAATTGTTGAATCTTTTTAAGTTTAAATAAATAAAATTAAATTTTTAACAAGATTACTAGTGCTTTTTTCAAATTTTTATTTATACATTCTTATTTAAATACAGGATAGAAATAAATAAATATTCTAATTTTGCAGGGCTATTAAAACACACACACCAGCACACACACACACACACACACACACACACACACACAAACATTGTTGCTCATCGAAATTAAAACACACTTGATAATTCCGCTTGTTCGCTCATTTGTTCAATGCGAACTCGTCTGGAAACGCAGAGGATATCTAGACAATATGATAACTCGTCCCACACATGTCCCAGCATATCTAATATGACGATCTGAATTTTTGCAGATATACGTGTCTTATATTCGTCAACCATCAATTGGTAACGACTGAACAAATACATATTATTTGACGTAGCCCAAGAAAAAAAAAAGTCATATTGAGTGCTGTCAAGGCTGCGCGAATGATGAAGAATAAGGTTTTAGATGCTAAGCGACGAATCCTCAAGTGTGGTAATTTGTAATTTAAAAATTTTATGAAAGCTAAGTGCAAAGAGGATGATGTAGTATCCTGTTGTAGAATAAAATTACGATATTTTCTCCTAATAGTGGTAACAACTAAATCATAACATTAAAAAATAAATAATCCCTTTAGCGGCATTCTTATGAAAAAAAAATAATGTGGAAAATTTTGTAATACGACATTACACAAAATAAGCTCATTTTTGATGAATCACATTCCTTTTAATGTTATCATATAGATGCTCCTTGAATAGTCGTAATTGAATCATCTTTTGAGAATTCATTCAAGCTGGTGGCGTCATCTGTTGCCATTAACATATATCTTTCAGAGCATCACATCACGCATGCTGAAAAAAAAAAGTGTGAAATGAATTATCGTGCCGCCTAGATATCCTTTACTTTTTTGGAAGGGATCAGTTCTAACATTTATAACTGTGTTGTAAACTTTCAATTTTTTTTTTAAATTTCTAATTGACAGTAATGTTATACTTCGTTTTGTTTCCTTTAAGAATCTTGCAACGTTGGTATACTCATTTATGTACGCCCTATATTAAGATTAATAACTATCAATTTGCAAAGCTCAATAGGGATCTAAACTGCACAATTTCAATTTATATGGAATTTAAAAAAATCAATTTGAAATATAAATCGAGATTAGTTTGTAATATTTACTAATCTGTCTTTATAAAAATTAAGGATCTAACTGTTTTGTTAAATATTGTATAATATTTCCAAAAATTGGAAGTAATTGTTTCTCTTCAGTTAAATAATAAAAGAAAATGAATATGAAAATTTAAGTACATCATGTCTGAAGCACATATTCTCAGGTTATAAAATTTGAAATCAAAGGATTTTTTTTCACTTTCATGATTTAGAATACTCTGTTGCTTTCTTTTAAGGAATGAGTAATGAATATCGCAGGATATTTTCGAGAATTCATTTATTTAAACATGAAATCTCAATAAGGATCACATATTAATGTTTACAAACTCCAAAGAAAACATCTGCTCTGACGCATTTTGTTAAAATATATGATAAAACAAAAAGTTGTCATAAAATTCAGTAAATGATTTTTTAAAAAATGAAACGATGTTTAATAAATCTATGGGGATGCATAGATGCCACGGCCGTTCAGATTCTGTAGCGGTCTGTTGTTGGGTGCAAGCAGACATTCTTTGCTTCGATCCTCTTTTTTGACGGAGTATATTTTCAAGAAGGAGTTCAGCTGAAACACAAAAACTTTATTAGAAACTTCACATATTAAACTATTCAAAAGTTTAAAAAAAAACTCTTGGCAAGCTGGAAGGCAAAGATAGATTCTTTTATATCTAAGTTACTATCTGGCAACATAAATTGTTGATGTCAGAAACAGTCAATATTGGAGCATGAAAATCACTTTTCAGCCCCTAACTTCAAATATAGTGCAATTGTCAAACAATTTCGTATACGAAAGTTGTTTATCTTACTGAGGCTCTAATTCGGCTAACTGAATTCATTTATTTTTCTCTTGAATTCATTTATTTTTCTCTTGAAATTTCACCTCCCCTTCCACCACTATATCCATCCTCTCTGAGCTAGATGGGCCGTATATATATAACTGAATAACTGCAAAGATAATTCAACTCCATTTAGAGAACTTTCTAGTAAGATGCCACGAGTTCATATTAAAATCTTGCCGAAATTAAGAGTTGAGAATCAGTATACCCATAATTGATTACCATGAAGAAGTTTCTTTCAATTAGATCTGTAATTTTTACAATGTTTTAAACAGACATTTGAGGAGGAAAAGTGGCGAAGAAAATACAACTAATGAACATTTTCCAACAAGATGTGACAAATTTAAGCTAATTAGAAGTCGAAATTAAGAACTGAAAATATTTTTTAACTTTTAGTTTCTAAGGAATTGCTGCTATCAAAAAACTTGCAATACAAAAATTATTTGTTATGATAAAATAATAATCTGTCGATCTTTGAACGAACTTTCTAGCTTTTATAATAAAGGAATTAAAATTTATCATTCCTTTTCATTTTCATTTCGTTTCTGAAATATCCACAAAATCTCTGTCGAGTTCAGATATCAGTCAGTCAAAGGAAAAGGAAAATTTAACACCCCCTTTGACTGACCGATATCGGAAATCAATAGAGATCCTCTCTTCTCTTATAAAATATTATTTTACGAACCAAATTGAACAGACATTTCTGTTATTACTGTGTTCTCACTCAAGATAATGCAGAACAGATTGTTAGAAGTAGTGTTCTAACGTTTTACAAAATGCCAATTGGTGCATATATTGAATAATGATTTTTACTTATCTAGTAAAATTCATTAGATTATCTCTTCTTAACGTAATTACAACGAATTTTGAAAACAATCTTGTGTTTTATTAAAAAATATTTGACTCCTGAGGAGCAAATTTTTTTTTTTGATTAACAGTATTATATACAAGATTCGTTTTCAATATGGAATGTCTATGAAAAAAAGGAAAAAACTTAAAACCTCATTTACTATGAATTTAAGGAAACACTTTTAGAGAATTCGTTAGATTTAAAAGCCATTGCTATTCTGAAAAACTATTAGCAAGATAAGTTTAATAGTTTGGTTACATAACAGGAAAAAAATTTAGAAAGAGATTGTACAACTAGAAAAACAGAGTAGTTCTATTTTCTAATGTCAAAGCATAACATCTTATTGCTGCTATAAAAGATCTGGAAGCAGTTGTAGCAAAAATTGATTCTAAATTCGACATTAAATTCTGACACCACTTTCCAAAAACTTTCAGTTGAAATATGAATGTTTCAGCTAGAAAAAAAAGTTTCGTAGCTAAAAAAAAAAAAAAAAAAAAAAAAAGTCCGATTTTCTAATGGCACAACATAACGTCTTATTGATTATATATAAGATTCGAAAATAATTACAGCAAATTCTGATTCTAAATTTGACATTAAATTCTGTGACACCGCTCTCGAAACATTTTCAGTTGAAATATAAAAGTTTAAACTTTTAAAGATTCAAATAAAAAAAATTCAGTTGATGCTAAAGAATTTGGGGGATTTTAGAGAGTACTGTAAAAATTCAATGGGTTGCAAACTTAGAGTGGAAAACGATTTTAATATTTACTCTATACCATTAAGTATGGTCTAGAATAGGCCTTGAAACTGTAAACAGCAAGAATCGTTATAAGCAATCAATGACATCTAAGCTAAGATTGTTTTCTGTAAAGAGAACTAATTCTGGATCAAAAAATTTTACCTCAGAAAGGAAGTAGATATAGGGTGCTCTAGTATACAGGTTTAGAACTTGTAAATCGAACAAATACTAGATTTACTAAAATTGTAACTAATAGTTGTATTATTCAAACTGTAATGGTAGATAGACTTTAAACAGTTATGATTATAAGAAGATTTTTTAACTTATATAAATATTAACAGCGGTATCATAAAAAAACTCTTTTATTCTTATTATTTTTCTAATTTTAATCTAAAATATATTTTTGAATTCATTGTAATAAATATTTTGATACTTATGATCAATTTTTCCAAGTTCATTCCGAAACATCACTCATATCTAATCAAAATGAATTAATCGCTAAACTGAAAATTAGCGTCTAAGAATATTTGCTTGTTTGTTTTTGTTAAAAATATATGTTTTTATATATTTTTTTCTAAAAAAGCACATGTTTATGCATAATAATCGTGCAACGAAGCCCGCAAAGAAACTGGATCACGCCAAACACCTTAAGAGAGAGAAAAAAAAATATGAAATCTGCCGTCGCAAATTTCAAGTTTTCAGGTGAGAAAGTTATTTTTTAAGTCACATGGTATCAATCTGACAGAGAAACGTCACTTTCTCATATGACTCATATTTCGCAATCACAAACATTTAGAAAAGAGATGGTTTATAATCATCTCAAAATCAATCGAGTTATACATTTTTTTTCACGAGGCCAGAATTTTTTTCTCGTGAAAATCCAGTTTAAACTGGTTTTAAACGATCACGTAACTCTCAGATTACTATCGATATTTGTAAAACGGTGGTTTCCTCCCCTCTCTAAATAGCCCTAGTTACAAAGGAAAGCTTTAAAAAGGAAAGCTAATACAGTCGAACCCACTTATAACGAGCCCGCATTTAGCGAGTTTCTGGATTTAACGAGCAAAATGGAGTGTTTTGTTTGGTACAATGTTATAAATGTATTAGAATGTATTCCTTTTACGAGCAATTTTTTCACGTCTTATTGGATTTAACGAGGTAAAAAATTTTGAAAACATAGAATAGTATCAGAAATAATTTGAAATTATGTAAAAAATGCTCATCCACTCATCGAATTTATCTTCAAGGTTATCAGCATATTCATAGAAAAAGGGGGAAAGGCTAGCTATCACGGACAAAGACACCTGTCTCGTTCTCAGAAGATAAGGAAAGAATTTTGAGGGGAATAGAAGGGTGGGGGTGTTTGTAAAATCATTTCCGGTTTCAGCGTCGCATGTTCTGCATGTAGAGTGTGCTACGAAGGTGCATTCTTCTTGAAAGCGTGCTTTTTATTCGGCGGTTCGAAATGTCGAAAAGAAAAGTTTTATCCGTAAAAGAAAAAGTTGAAATTATAAAACTCTTAGATAAGGGTGAAAAAAATTACATTAAACAGTTCAACGACGTTTCTAACATCGATGATTACACGAATGTTGATGACGATGTCTTAACATCGGGTATGCTTTCCAGCGAAGATATCGTAGCAGAGGTTGTAAAAGCGCAGGAAAAAGGAAGTGAATGTAGTTATAGTGACATAGAAGATGAAATTCTAGTTAGAAAAGTTACTTGTTCCAGTGCTGTGGAGTCATTGCAAAACCTCTCACAGTTCTTTGAAGGTACAGAAAATGCAGATGATGAAACATTTAATGCTTTAAGTGTCTTGAGATGAAAATTAAATGAAACAAAATTTTGTAAAGCTAAACAATCAACGTTGGATAAATATTTCTTCACTGCTCAATAAAACAAACTGGACGCAATTCACGTAAGTTATTTTTTGTGTATCATTTTTTGTGT
>JAPMOR010032910.1:608442-619721 GCA_026543865.1 Argiope aurantia | reverse complement strand
ACCAGTATAGAGCCTTCGATTTTAACTCGACAAGTTACCGGCAACTGCTTCAATGATGATTCTCCGGACCACGATGGCGTTCATATTATACATGGCTTGAGATAAATGGAGGACTTAGCACTCAATAAGAAGTGAGAAAATACGTATTATAACAATTAATTTTGGTATAAAATCTTTGTCTTCTGGTACTGGTAGGCAAAGAAATGAGTTCATAAAACTCCGGCCTATACGGCCTTTTTATTATCCTTCCTGCTCTTCCGCTACATTAGGCGGGATACTCGGGAGTGTATTATATTGGTAAAATTTAATTAAATTAGTTGATTACCTAATAATTAATTGCAAAAAATATTAAAATTTTAAATTGTTAGTGAGCACAAAATTTTAGAACTAAAACACATCAAGTGAGTAAAAATTCTATTTCAAAATTAAATTTTTGCATACATGGAATTGAACTAAGCTAATAAAATGTGTCGAACACATACTTGTTTCAATCCAATTGTTTGCGTGTTTTGGAGAACGAACCATGAGACACCCTCAGTGCACATTGGTGTTGTGAGAGAACCAGTGTAACCATAATAAGAAGCCGGAGATTTAGGTAGAAGTTTGCTGAAACTGAGTGAAGATTTCAGTCGTGTAGAATCATCTTTGTACAGAACTTCAGATAGAATTTCGACAATTGGTTTGAATGCTGTGTTATCTTTCTTCGCCACCTGGAATGTCACAAAAAAGTAAACCAGTATGATTACTGCTAAATGTTGCTTAAAGAGAATATTTGAAGATAATAATAAACATTGTGTTATGCTACTGATTTCTCATCTTCTAGATGTCGCAGTTGAGTATTTTTTAAAAGGATACAAGCTTAGTATAGTGGTTAAGTAAATAAATAAGTAGGGGGAAGACATCACTAGTATCACGCAAATAGTGTAGAATATTGTATAACATTGATCAATATTCGCAATACTGTTTTATATCATCTAATATCAAGAAATATTGTACAATATTCTGCAACATGTTGTGCTACCGGAGGAAGGTTGCTTTATAATTGGCATCCATAACAATGCTTTTATTCTAAATAGTATATATAGTTTTATGAAACCTTGATTATTGAGAATAAATCATTGGAAAAGTAATTCTAAATTCTATATTTCTAACAGAAAGAGGCAAATGACAAAATGGATGTTCTTAAGACTCCGCATGCTTGGTTTTCAAAAGAGGGATATGTAGAAGTAAGAACAATTTATTCCATTGTTTTTAGTTTTATAATTACAGTTAGCATGACGCGATCGTGAACATCAGAAAAGAAAATTGATGAATTGATTAATGCATTTGAGAAAAAATTTCGCAACTGATTCAATATCCTCATTAATTAGTTTGTATCCTCGGTAAGTTATTCTTCGCTGTAAAGAGTTCACAAATGAAAATATCTTCAAAAAGTTCTATTAAAATGTCTTGGTAATTAACCTAAAGAAATCACCGGAACTGCAGAAATTGTATTTTATCTGCTGTATTGAAATGAAAGGATAATATGCATTGGCGATTATGTGCACATGAGTTTCAGCCTGAAAACGACCATTTCTTGTATTTCACCCGATAAGGGCTCTACAATAAGTTGACGGGGTAGCATGATGATATAACAGAAGTTAAAATCGAAATAACTTTGTTCAGCGACATTCCACGGAATCTTAAATCATTAGCTAAAAGGCCATCTCTGAAATGCGAGATTTTCTTTCATGAATATCGCTAAGATGCTACATAGAAAAGAATTTTTATCTATCAATATATATGTATATATATTCTAAATTATTAATTTTTATCTCGAAATTTCATACATTTTTTTTTCATTCTCGTTATAATACCGTATTCAAAATTTCATTTATTTACCTCATTGCATTTATTGGAAATGAACCACACATGCACAGTTATGAGAGACAGTTTTCGTTCTGATAGATTTCGTTCAAAATTTGGTGGAAATCTACAATTTTGATTTGGTGCGTCTACATTTCATTCATTTTGGTTCGTTGCATCTTCATAATATTATTTTCAACAATAGGAAGTCTGACAAACGTGCAGACAAATAGAGTTCCTAAAATGGAAGGTGCAAAACTGAAAATCATCAAAATCTCTATGACAAATTCTTTGGAGATGGCGACATATATATTTTTTTTAATGTTTGTTTCGTATGCAGGAAGAAAAGACGCCAACTGTTACAAAGTAGAAGATGAATATCAAATGAAAATGTGTAGTGTCCATAGCATCACGCAAAGAAATACAGTGTGCGAAGAACTGAATTAAAGAAACACAGTACAATAAAGACATATCTTATTTAAAATAAAATAACTCGACGATTGAGGAGAATAAAAGATTGAAACCAGTAACACGTTCATTCTGAAAGCCATTAAAACTTCTCACAGAATTCTTTAATTTAATTGAAATTATAACCAGAAGTTACAATTATAACACAAGTAACAGAACTTCTCACAGAATTCTTTAATTTAATTGAAATTATAACCACAAGTAACAACCCCCGGGGGGCACCTCGAAATGAGGATGAGATGCTTCCAGTCTGGTGGTTGGATCTCGCCACTCTGGTGGGTACACAAATAGGTGGGGGATCTGGCTCTTCCCACCGATGACGGGACGTACTTCCTTCTGGAAGGGTTGTACCGTTGCCGGTGATGACCCTTAGGACTCAAAAACAGTTCCCGCCAATGTTGCTGTTGCGACGCTCCTGTCATTCAGTATTCTTCATCTGTGTGCCTTCGGGTGAGTCGGAGAGTCAGTGATATATAACCACTAGTAACGTTGTAGAGTCAGTACGGGATTCATTAAACGATCTATAAAATGCTCTTTGCAGGTAATCAGTCTTTCCCAATTCATTCATTATATGAACCTTTCATAGCATTGTAATAACATATTGTTTGACAACGGATTCTAAAACCCTCCACTCTTTTGCGCATGCGTTTGGGTAGATTTAATTCATCAAAATAGGGGTGAGAGGAAAGATGAAAGGAGGAAATGTTTATATTTAACAATAAAGTAAACTCGTATAAATAAAAATAAAATAATAAGTTCAGAAACGATACGATATTCACATACACGTGAAAAAAAATTGAACGAAAAAGTATGTAATAGGGTGGGAATAAAGGTTAACGAATGATGAAAAATGCTGGAAATGCGCTCATCCTTCTACGTCTCATCCCTTAGTGAGATAGAATCTTCGAAAAGTGATCGTCCCAGGATACTGAAACGAACAGCATATGAAAAAGGAAATTTTCCTCCCTCTTCTTTAGTATGCCGGGAAAAAAATCTCAGTCAGCTTTTAAAGCTTATTCAATGCTTCAGAATTATTACGTATTACGGAATTATTAAACTGTGTTCTTCCATTTATTTGATAAGTAGTAGAACTAACCAAATGCGATTACATCGTCACTTGTGGTAATATTTGTAACTGAGTTTGGAACATGAATGTTAGTTTTACGACTTTCAAAATAAATAGATCACAGTGTTTTTTTTCCCCTAGAAACCAAATTATCTAATTTTAAAATGAGCAAGCTGTTTTGATGGAAAACCAGTGTGATGTTTAATTAATTGAAACTAGAAGCACAAAATACTTAGTAAAGCAATCACGTAATGTATTCAAAAATAATCTTACCTGAACCAGAACTCCTACGACAGCAGTTCTGCCATCTGAGCTACTATGCACAAAATGAGCCTAGAAGAATAAAATAACGCATAAAATATTTAAAAAATAAGACAAAAATAGATTTTGCATCAATTTTATTCTATAACATTTAAATTGTATTTATATATATATAATTTGCTCAGATTAGAAGTCTCGGATATAAAGTGAAAATTTATGTAGGAGAAAGGAATTTTAAGTAGGACAAACGTAGAAGAAAGTTGTTAAAAAAAGATTGGGTTCAAAAATACTAATTTACATACTTAATTTCAGCAGTTAAAGTATAAATTAAATTTATCCTGTATAGTATTACTACTATAATATAATGAAAATAATTTTAAATGGTATTTTGTTGTAAGAAATACAAGAAAAACCCTATAAAAGAAATAAAAATGAAATAGTGGCATATGTGTTTTCAAAATAAATTCTGGGAGGGAGGTAACATGGCCATTAAAATATTATCCATTTCGGTGAAAATCATAGCATAATTTCGAAAATAAAAGTTCTAAAATACTATAAAGTTTTCAGAGAAAATATTTTTGGTTTATTACATAAAATTTCTTGTATTTCATAGAATATTGACTATTTAATTCCTATCATTACACTCTCAAGTCTTAAAGAATTACGTTATAACACTATTCCAGCAATTAAAGGTCATTAAAGGTTTTTTAACGAATAACGTAAAGTATGGTTTACAAATTCTTTGGAAAAATGAGAAAGCAGATTTAAGTTAATTTTTTAGTTAATTAATTAGAGTTATTTATTTTTTAAATTTCACAAAACAAACAAACACAGCCAGCAAAGACAAGGATTCTTAAAATTATTATTCATTTCATTCTAGAATTTTTTGAAAATATATTTTTAAGAAATTATAAAATGGATGACAACTTTTAATGGCAGAATGCATTAGACTGCTGCCTGAGCGGATTATAAAAATAACTAAAGCTTTATTCATTTTTGAAAAATTAATTGCCACTGTTTTCATGTTGTGGACATAATAAAAGCAATTAAAGGGATTGAGCTTATTATTTATTTATTTATTTATTTTGTTTTATTCTACCTCTAAAACACACAGCAACAAGTTGGTTTCCTAAGATAGTTCACTTAAGTTTTATACTTTTTTTTCTATGAAGTTTCAAGTTATTTATAACAATTTAAAAGAAAAATAAAAGTTTTAAATTATGTAATTAATAACAGTTAATATCATCAAATCAGCAATAATTTTATGCATATATCAATCTTTAAAGGTGGACTATGCAGTACGGCTACAGAAACCTATGCGATTATTTCGAAAACACTTTTTTTAGTAAAATATTTTCTATTTTTATAGGTTGTAAAAGGATTAATGTAGAAGTGCACTGAAATCATTCCACCTCGTCATTTGATACGACAAAGAAACACGAATTTAATTGGATAAGTTTACTGAAAATTAAAATAACGTGCATCTTTCGAAATAAAAGCGGAAGCTTTATATTACGACGTTAATGATTGGCAAAAACACGAGATTGAATGTTTTGACGAATGAGTATGAATACATTCATAACGTTTGGAAACATTGATTGTTACAGATAATATATCAAATTAAATTAAAAATATCAATAAAATTAAAGAAAAAATTATGCGTTAATGAAATTGATACCATTAAAATGATAATTCGCTGTCTTAAGATAAGACAAAAACTATTTTTGTCAGATAATTATTTAGAAAGATATGAATATCAATTTACTTATGCAAATGATAATGATTACTTATCTGGATACGGTTTAGCCTATTTTTGTTATCGATAAAATTTTCTGTTTGAAACCTATTTTTTTTTTAAATTTTTATATCATATTTCTTCTAATTGAATGCATTTTTGTTGATACGGCGAACCATTTCCGGAACATTTCTAACAATATTTTACATGTTCATTAATTATCTTAACGAAGCGTTGAACTCAATGCAGTTGTGAGAATGTTCAATGAAGCAGCCTGGAATTCGTATGATGGTTTGTTTACATTTGACTGTTGCCAATCGGCTATAAGTAATAAGTGCGATTTCAGTACCATGTACATAAGCGTTTTATGAACATAAATAGTACGCATTTCTAAGTTAAATTGATTCAATATATAGTTAAAAATGTGAATTTATCTGTATTGAAATAAAGAAAATTTGAATCTGAAATTTAAAATGCGCTTTTAAGAGGCCAGGGCATATTTCAATCTTTACTGAGATATTTTACAGCGCTGGTTATTTCTGAGTTAAAATAGCACATATACACAAAAATATGCCAAAATACAAATTTAATATCTGACGTTGAATTAAAAAACTTGTATTAAAATTTTAAAAGCAACAGATTGAATCCCAACTCTTGAGAAACTTCTTACTGTACTGTATTTTAACTTGAAGTGACCTAATAAATATGTTAAAATTCAAATTTAAATTCTGAAGTTTAAGCAAAGAATTTTGTATTTGAAGGTAAAAATATAAAATTCTTGAGTTGGGGTTTGTATTTAAATTCACAAGAATGTCTTAAGGCATTGTTTATTCTTGAATTGAAGTGACGCAAAAAATATGAATATCCGAAATTGAATTAAAGAACTTTTATGTTTGAAAAATTAAATGCCATTTTTTTAGATGAGGTGTTTATTTCATCTGGTAAAAAAATATCTTAAAATATCCGAATAAGTTAAAAACATGAATTTGGATAAAAATTTTCATTTTTAATTTTTGCAGTTTGAAGAAATGGATATGTTTTTGTTTCTATAGATATCATTACTTTACCTCTATACCAATTAGAAGACAAATTATAACAAACTATTGACAAGTAAGTGATGCTTATTTATACGCTTTAAATGCATTGTCTGAAGAATAAGTTTTTTTTTTTCATAATTATTCCGTCATATCTCAAAAAAATAATCAAGATATTTTAATGAAATTTACAATCAGTGCTTATTAGACAGAATGTAAAAAACTATGAATTTGAAGTTGAATGTTCTAGAAGTGGATTTATGATTGTTTAATGTAAACATTGTTGAAAAAATTCAAAAATTTCATAGATAATTTCATATATTAGGCACACAATTTTATTTTTGAGTATAATTCTTAGATAATGGCTAGTTAAACTTTAAGATATGTTACAGATGCATATATTAGAGTTTAACTAGGCATTATCAAAACACAAATAAAAAAAATATCTAATCTATACTTATAATAAAGCTCAATGTGTGTGTGAGTGTGTGTTGGCGCTCTACAGTCTAGACCGTTCTACCTACAGCTACCAAATTTGGCAAATACATACCTTGGGGATCGGGAAGGTGCACCTGGGGTCCTTTTTTTAATTTTTAATTAGAATTTTCATTATTAATTAAAAACTAAATTTTTCGCCAAAAAATCTTTTCATTTCCCCTCCGCCAAATGAGTAAGACTTCGGGTTTTTTTCCCCCACACTAAAGAGTCTAGGCTTAACAGACTTTCGGCTGATATTTCAAATGATTCTGCTTATTTTCTTAGTGTGTAATGCATTTAAAATTAAACATTGTTAATTAATCGATCTTTCAGATTCATTCTGAAGCACTTTTGAATTAAAACAAAACAGAATAAAGGAAATTAAAAATTTCTAATCCGCATAGCGTTACACCAACTAGCGTAGAAAATTCACGCATGCTCTTTGTGTTTTGATTGTTGGCAACTATTTTCAACGGATTCGGACGTTATTTAAATCAATTTTAGGTTTGTTGTGTTCTTTTGTAATTAAATTGTATTTATGTTAGTTATATATATTTTGTATATGCTTATAGTTTTACGTACATCGTTTTTTAAGTACTGTTTTCGACGAATTATTTTAAACAATTCTGTTTATTTTCTTAGTGTTTGACGCATTTGTGGTGGGTTTGCGATGCGTGAGGATAGAACCTGGGACCTTGTGGTTCACAGCCCAGTAACATGACCACGATACAAAAGCAATTGCCCGTGTAGCTGTTAACTGGCTTATAAGCTTTCGCCACAGACTCTCCCTCCAGTAAGTCGAAGGTGAGACGAACGATATGGCTGTTGAGTGGTGATGTATTAGCTGTTGAGCCTAATGTGCCCGTACCCATTTGAGTAGAGCCAAGCATTATGGCGTGCATGTGTGGGTGATTGGTTGCTGTCGCTCCAAGTGAGTTTAACGACTTTGTGTTGCAGCGTCAAGTGAAACATGACGACTCTGGTTTGCTGTGGGTAGATGGCGCCACAGCAGCCGTACGAAGGTGGGAGGTTCATCGTTTGAGGTCACCAGTGTGGAGGAAGATTGTTATGAGTGAGGATTTAACCTGGGACCTTGTGGTTTGCAGCGCAGTAACATGATCACGATACAAAAGCAATTGCCTGAGTATTGTATCTGTTAACTGGCTTATAAGCTTTCACCACACATTTAGAATTAAACATTGTTAATTAATCGATTTGCTCATGATGAATCTGAGAAATATTTTTAAAAAACTTCTTGAGATATTATATAAATTAAGATATTCTTTAGTGCCCATAAGGTTTAAATATTCAGTGACTCTGTTTTCAGTACTTACATTTAAAAAAAATGCTTCGTTTCAGTTAAAAAAAAAGTTATGATATCAATTGCACTTTAAACCTTTCCACTTTAAATTAAAATATAAATTCTACTGGAACTAAAAGAAAATTAGAGAGCTATACATATTACGTTACGGCTGAAGGCCTTTATAATATTATGAGTGAATTATATGACTATCAAAATTTGAAGCTTTAAAATATTTTGATTAAGAAGCTATTACAATAGGAGTTACATAAAATATTTAATTATTAAAATTTTAATGAGCATTAAGATTGGCGAACCGGCTGGTTGCCAAAGGCGGCTAGTTACAAATAAAAATGAAAAACGGTAAGAATTTTCTTCTCTAGAACATTCCTAGTTTTTGTAAATAAATACAAACATTTACAACAAAATATCTTTAACTTTAAAAGCTACATATATATATAAATATTTTCACTTTTATTCATCATTTTATCCTTATATTGCTGAAAAAACATCACATAAAATATTTTTTTTGAAAAATCTCCTACGAGCTTAGTTGGATATCTTTATACAATACTCATTTCTGAATTGAAGTGAAAAACGAAAATTACAGAGAAAATATTAACTTAAATACTAAAAAACAATGAAATTTATACGAGAATCTTTCAGATACCTCCATTTCAAATTTGAGTCCGTTCAACGTATGCTCTCCACCTGGATATTTTTCTGATCCCCAGTGAAAATGAAGCTGTTGAAGATTGTAATCTTCTCCTTGAACCGTAATCCCACGTCTGACATTATCTCGAGGTGTTATCATCACTATAGGAAAAATATATATATATGAAGTTTCAAATAGGATATTTATTTGGTAAGAAAATTAAGATATAAAATTTTATTATTATACTAGCCGCCTTGGGCGAGCAGCCGGTTCGCCAATCTTAATGTTCGTTAAAATTTTAATAATTAAATATTTTATGCAATTCCTACTTTAATAGTTTCTTGATCAAAATATATTAAAACTTCAAATTTTGATAGTCATATAATTCACTCATAATATTATAAAGGCCTTCAGTCATAACGTAATATGTATCTCTCTAATTTTCTGTTACCTCCCGTAGAATTTATGCCTTAAATTAAAGTGGAAAGGATTAATCTGCAATTAATATAATAATATTTTTTACTGAAACAAAGTATTTCTTTTTATAATATGATTACTGAAAACAGAGTCACTGAGCGTTTAAACTTTATGGGCACTAAAGAATATATATCTTAATTTATGTAATATCTCAAGAATTTGTCAACAAAATTTTCTCAGATTCATCATGACCAGATCGAATAATTAACAATGGTTAATTTTAAATACATCAAACACTAAGAAAATAAAACGAATCGTTTAAAATAATCGGTTGAAAAAGGTTAAAAAAATCTACTTAAAAAACGATGTACTTAAAACTATAAGCATATACAAAAAATATAAAACTAAGATAAATACAATTTAATTACAAAAGCATTCAACTAACCTAAACATAATTTAAATCTTGTCGAAAAAATAAGATATATGAAGCTCAAATTAAGATTTTAATTTAATTCAGACAACCAAAATTAAATTCTTGTTGATCTGAACAAATGTTTATTTAGAAATTATAGTTTAAAATATGAAAAATAAATTATGTCTGCATTATGGAAAATAATTTAATAATGACAATTTTTTAATGAGAATCAGGACGTTATGAATGAATGCATTATGAGAAATAATTTAATAATGACAATTTTTTAAACCAAATTTTTATTATTAAACTATAATGTAGGACGTTCTTTACCGTATATATATTATTTAAAAGGAAATTATTTTAATTTTCATAAAATTCAAACTTTAGATTTTGACGAATCTCCGAATTTCAGATCCCTCTATTTCTGAAAAATACATTTTTGGAATTATATCTGTTTGTCTGTGTGCGAGCATGACAACTCAATTTGAACTATCCGGATGAAATTTAGTATATGGACTTTACGTCATATTTATAGGTCTCTATTAAATTTTGAACAAAATCCATTCCGTAGAAGTCTGTCTGCCTAGATTAAAATAAATTAACTAAATAACTACAAAACGAAGAGAACTAGATGGGTAAGATTAACATAGTTAATATATAAAGCGTATACACATATCAGATTCGGAACCAAATCTATCAAGAGGTTGATCATCTGACGGTTTGTTCTTTCAGAAACGTGTAAACGCGATAACTTAAAAATGTTTGTTGTGTGAAGTTGGACCCGGTTTGCTTTCTCTCATTCGAAGTATACAAAGAGAAAATAGGTTGAAAAATTTGAACAAAAAGATTCGGCCTTGACTGAGTTTGATTAAAACAGTTTTGGAACTGTGCCAGCCTATCTGTGAATAAGATAATTCAGAAACGCTTTGAGCTACACGGATGAAAATTGGCTTATAGACTTAAAACCACATTTGTAGATTTCTATTCAATTTTGAACAAAAGTCCACAGAGAGGAAGCGTGTCTCTCCGAATTTAAATTAACGCCCCAACTACAAAACAAAGAGAACTAGATGAATAAGATTTTGTCCTTACTTTTATCATTTATAGTGTAGATATGTATCTAATGTGGAACCGAAATGTCAGTGGGTTGACTGTCAGTCGGTCTGTAATTTCAAAGCATGCAAAGGAAATAACTCAAAACCACAGTGTGTTAAGTATATGAAATTTGGTATGAGATTTTGTGATTACAACTGTAGTTTAGTGTCAAATTTCAGTTTCAATCGATACAAAAAAAACATTTAGAATATACATTCAATTTACTTGTAATTAATCTCATCCAAACGATTACTCACCAAATATCATGCACTATAGGCTTTTTCGTAACTAGTTCGTCAACGGTACTGAAGTGTATTCATTAGCAAGTATCCGAACATTAATAATACTCAAGTATATTTATTAAACAGTATACGAACATTAATTATACTCAAGTGTATTTATTAGCTAGTATCCGAACATTAATAATACTCAAGTGTATTTATTAGCGAGTATCCGAACCTTAATTATACGTGTACTTATTAGAGAGTATCCGAACATTAATAATACTCAA
>JAPMOR010032910.1:574276-608432 GCA_026543865.1 Argiope aurantia | reverse complement strand
TTATACGTGTACTTATTAGAGAGTATCCGAACATTAATAATACTCAAGTGTACTTATTAGAGAGTATTCGAATATTAATAATACTCAAGTGTATTTATTAGCGAGTACCCGAACATTAATTATAATCAAGTGTACTTATTAGAGAGTATCCGAACATTAATAATACTCAAGTGTACTTATTAGAGAGTATCCGAACATTAATAATACTTATGTGTATTTATTAGAGAGTATCCGAACATTAATTATAATCAAGTGTACTTATTAGAGAGTATCTAAATATTAACAATACTCAAGTGTATTTCTTAGCAAGTATCCGAACATTAACAATACTCAAGTGTATTTCTTAGAGAGTATCCGAACATGTTTGGGAGACACCAATCTTACTGATTCTCATATAAAATTGAATGTAATATGCCATATTCGAATTCAATCCGATTCACAGAAATAAAAGATCCAATTTTACCTGTATGTCCATCATTTACAACGGTAGCTTGCTTGACAAGGGTATTGTAACCGTAGAAGTATAGTTTGTTGAGATGACGATCCCGTCTCACATTGTTGGTTTGAATGTCGATCGGAGATTGCATGTCTCCGTTGCAGGCGGGAAATAGTCTTGGCCATTGTCTTGGACCTGAATTGTGGAAGAGAAGATAAACGAATGATTATTTGCGTTGTTTGCTGCTCTGTGAATGGAATTTATGACTTTACGAAGATCAATCAAAATATTAGTTGCATTTCTTCGTAAAAATTTTCTTTCACAAAACTATGTGATAACGCTTCAAAAATTTATCATGTGACGTAGCGACCTCCACTCGCCAGTTTTAGTTTAATTAATAACTGAGCCTTTAGCGCATCTCGGCATCTGCAAGGGGTGTCGAAATTGGAAATGCATGCAGTGATTCGGTTTTTGTGGATGAAAAGGTATGCAATCAATACCCCGATTTAGCCAGAGACCATGCGGGAAACTTGATAGAGCCATTGAAGAGCAATCCCACCTAGCACGAAGGAACAACGACACTTGATGATATTGGACACTTGCAAATAACAAAAACATTACAGTTTGCATTCCATATTAAATTGTGAAACATTAAAAGTACATTAAAACATTAAATATACATTAACTTGTTACATTAGGAGATAACTAAAGACAAGAACTTTGACAAAATGTCCTTAATAGAAGTTATAAGTGCACTTAACTGAAATTTAACAGCAGTTGAAACTGAAATTTAGTCGCATTTTCACCATACACTTCATGAAGTGTATGGTGAAAATGCGATGACACGTCAAACTGTAGTGAAGTAGTACAACACGTTTTGAAAATTGATGCACAGATATTGACGACTCTGAGAGCGAGAGAAGACCATCATCTGCCACAAATTCTGAGGCTTCTTGCGTTCATGACATGCAATGGGATTTCTTTGTAGAAGGCATTAGAAAAACTTGCGTCAGTCCTCGACAAAGTTCAAATAACGGAGGTAATTTCGTCGAAAAATAGATTTTGCAAGAAGCTTTAAAATACAAATAAAATTTTAAAAACTTTTGACCCTGTTTCTTTGTCTTCAGCAAAGTAAATAATTTTTTGACTGATTCTCGTGTATGCAAGATAAACATAAAAACGCATGAGTCATTATGATCCATTGTCAATCAATCAGCTTTAACGCACCATAACCTGGTAAGTATGAGCAAGTATGAGCAAGTATGAGCAAGGAAACACATATGAAAAAGTTCTGATTGTATAAAGATAAAATTTTTGGTATATGAATGCATTGTTTCCAAATGAAGACGTAAAAATAAGATTTCTTAATACTATACAAAAAAAGTTAATTTTTTAACTAGTTGCTTTTAGCGATTAGTTAGTTCCCTAAAAATAATGGTTTATTTAGTTTTACTTTATGCATAACTCGATATCTATGATTCCCTCAACGAAGTACTTTTTTTAAGCATCATATTCTTAAAGATATTAAAATCGTTTTGGTTTAGCAAACTGTTCTGTTTCTTGCATCCATGACCATCCATTAAAGAATCCAGTCCCCTGACATTCTAGTGCTATTAAAATTGAACTGTTCGTTGGATCTGCGTTCCTTGAACGTGCATAGATAATACAAAAGCAGAATCTTTTTTCCTTATCTTACAGAAACGCAAGAAAATCACGTGGCTAAATGTTTGATGGAACAATGAAAAGGATTTGAATTTCTTTGCAACAATGAAATCTATTACTCAAAATTAGAAACAATATTATTTTCTTTTTCAAAATTCATTAAAACTTATAGGCTGTGGTGGCCTAGTGGTAAAGTCTCGGTTAACCTGAGTCCTAGGAATTCAGGTTCGAGACCCTATTCCACCGAAGAACCGTAGTATAAGGAGGTATGGTGCATGTTAAATCCGTCAGGGCCAAACGACCTCCCGCTGATGTGGCGTGGTGTGGAGGAGGGGGAAGTGTCGGCTCGGGGGTCGTCCCCGTTATCTGACCGCAGTTCAAAATTACGGTTCCGTCCCAAAACAACGATACGTTAATATAACTAAACTAAACTCATTAAAAGTTGCATGATAACCAAATTAGTATAATAAAGAAGGTAACTTTAAGATAAAATTTATTTTTGTGCAATAATATTTTGGAAGTTAATGAGCAGAACGACAAAATTCTTGTTTATTTTAGATTAACTAAATTTTTAGTTAATGCTTTTAAAACATCGGTTCTAATTGTACATTCTAATACTCCAAAATATGTCTATGAAATAACTGGTTGTTTTAGTTCAGATAGTTTGTCTAGTAAGAGTGCCGATACACACACACACACACGCACACAAACAGACACACACTGATGTTTATTTTCTGATAGGGTTTATTTAGACAAAGTCAACTGCTTTACCGAATAATATAGCTAGTATTCCTAAGTTAACAAAACAGCAAAGAAGAGTGAAGAAATATGAAATTCTGCTGACCAGCAGAAAATTTAACATCCGTCATTAAATGCAGGACATCCATTTAAGGAAATTTAATGAAGGAATTTGTTTTTTAAAAATATCTTCTGCAGAGTCATTCTTTTCACAGATTGTCCTATTTTTGGCAGCGAATTCCCAAGCCCAATTTACTTAAACCTTTATTTACCGTTTTGAAATGACAGTGATAAAGTTAATACAACAGTGAAATACAACACCCTTTTTTTTTCAGAATGATTTATCTCACGCTTTTATGTCACGCAAAAGGCCATTGCTCTACTGTTATCCAAATAACTTTTATCGTTTAGATATCAGTGCATGGTTTTCCTTTTCAATTTCATCTGATAAATTGTCGCATTTCCGAAATTCATTTACCCTACAACGACAATGCATAGTATAAAACGCACACTGAAGTATAGAGAGAGTATTGCAAGCGTCAAAAAATTTGAACTTAATATTTTGACAACTCTCCACGTTTCACATCTCTCTGAGTACGAAAAGCACATTTTTGGCACTTTGTCCGTTTGTCTATTGCTGAACGTGATAATTCAAAAATGCTTTGAACTAGAAGACTGAAATTCGGTATACGGACTCACGATCAAATTTATAGATTTTTATCAAATTTTGAACGTAATCAATCGTTTGTCTGTCTGACTGTTCGATTACAAGTGAACTCGGTAACTTCTAAAAGTAAAGAGACTGGTAACTTGGTATACAAAAATAAAATATAGTTTTTTTAAATCAAATTTTGAACTAAACTGCTGAAGGTTTGGCCATCTGCGAATCTGTCCTATTGCATTGCATGGAAATGCAATAACTCATAAATGCAATGACTTACATCAATGAAATTCGGAAGAAGGAACATTTAAAAGTATCAAAATAATTTCACGTTGAAGACTACGAGAATATGGGCTTTATAATTGGTCGATTTCAATCCCCTTCCCCCTGAAAAATAACAAAAGCCTGATTCTATGCACTTTTTAAAAGTAATGAGATATTTTTATTTTGATTGCTGCGAAGAAGTTGTTTTTATAGTATACAGGCTTTACATTATAACTTATAGACCATAAAAAGTAATGGCAGATCATGCAGATTTTTATGAGAAAATTAACTTTATAATTTAAAGATAGTAATAGCAACTGCTTTAATATAAACTTTTGGTGGTAATGACATACATTATGCTGATTGTTATGAGGAAAAGAATTTTACAATTTACTGATGACATTGATCTATAATAAAACTATTTTACTTTTTCAGCACAATTTTTCGATAGTGATAAAACATTTTATACATATGTTATGAGGGAATTCACAGGTTTCAATTTCCAGCACCAAATATAAAGTTGAATTATATTCAAATACTAGCAGTACCCGCATCGCGTTGTCCAAGAGGAAAAATTAGCTTTGAACTTATTTCTAGTCTCCACCCGGTATGAAATGGTTATCTCACGCAACATCAAACAAATATAAAAATATATTTAGAAACCATCATAAATAACTATAAAACAATTTTTATAGCACACATTCAGAAATATTTAAACTGTTAAAAAGGTAAAAATATGATATGTTCACAAACAAAATAATTCACTAAGAATATGCAATAGAAAAGCTGTTTTAAAATTTAAAAAACATACAAATGAGTCATTGTACCCAGTGTTCCACACTTGTTTATCAACTATTTATATATAATCTGATAGGAATTTAAAATCCAGCTTGCTTCATAATATTTCCCCTTTAAATATCCTACAAAATGGTACAAATATGTCCAATATCAGTTAATTTTTTGGAACATAATGAGTTTTGAATCGCTGTTTAAAATAAGACGTAAACAAAGAAACATATCGCATATGCATACCACTGCTCTTGCTATTTGCGCATGTGCAGTTTGAGACTTTCACCAATGCGCGGATAAGTGCAAAGTACAGATACTGCTGTTTTACGCATGCGCAAATCTTAGTAGGAAAATAATTAAAATTGCAATTATAAAACTCCTTTTCTTATTTTGATATGGATTCAATATACTAAAACCTTCCCCATTAAATGCCCTACAAAACAGTACAAATATCTCCAATATCAATTAAATATTTCTGGAGTTTTTTTCTTTCAAACATACAGGCGCTTTCAGGAGACTTCATTTTACACTATGTATAGATTACTTGATATGGTCAAAATATTTAAGCAAAAAATAAATAAATAAATAAATAAATTATAAATATAATTGTCAAAAATCATTATATGAAGAAGTAGGATTGGTCTGATATCTGGTTTCACTGTATCAGGTACATTGCATCAATATTGATATAATTTTACCCGATACTTTTGTATCTGATAACAAATCTTTCTCTTCACTTCAGAACAGATTTTCTTCTTTCATAGAAGAGCTATTGGTGATGTGCCGGTAGCATGTTTTGCTAGTGATTGAAGATTGGGTGAGAAGGAAAGCGAAAGTATTTGTCTATATAGTTAGTATAAAAAAGGTAAATATATTTCAGAGTTGTGTGCATCTTTACTTTGGATAAAGGGCAGTAATAGCTTCGAATAAAAAATATATATCTTGGTTAAAAAATACCAGATATGCTCATAGTGTCGCCGAGGCAGGATGGTAATTTAATCAACATCGACATGGCACTTTGTATCATATTTATTAACATCACTCAACTGAAAATGAATTGAGGACGAGTAAATAAATTATAGTCATTCAATACCGAGGACTTAGTACTTTACTGATACCGAGGACTTAGTACTCTAAGCCTGTATCTGTTTTACATATCTGATAATCCCCCCGGGGGGCACCTCGGAATGAGGATGAGATGCTTCCGGCATGGTGGTTGGATCTCGCCACCCTGGAGGATGCACAAATAGGTGGGAGATCTGACTCTTCCCATCGATGACGGGACATGCTTCCTTCAGGGAGGATTGTATCGTGGCCGGTGATGACCCTTAGGATTCAACCACAGTTCCTGCCAGTGTTGCTGTTGCGGCGCTCCGGTCATTCAGTTTTATGGTTTAAATCCGTGTGCCTTCGTGGCGGGTCGGAGAGTCAGATGGCTGATTTACAAATCTGATAATTTTCTATACCTGGTACAAAGTATCAGCTTAAACCAAATCTACCGAGAGACTGAGGAAATGAAAAGGAAGATTAGTTTAAAAGAATCAGATTACAGAGCAAGTGCTAGAAAAGATTTATCATTATTATGCATGATGTTGAGAAAAATCGATTTCATTTTAATAAATTATTTCCGGTTCATGAACGTTGTTTTACATTCGTCATTATGTTGCTTTTCACAATTGATTGCTTAGGTTGGGATCACCGTATTTATTTTAAATCGTGACTAAACTCGAAGTAGAATTTCCATGATGACGTGGATGACTCCTATTAAGCGCCATCACATTTCCATGATGATAAGTTTTCAATGTCACGTGGCTTCCTTGTACAAACATCACAGTGGATTATTTCATCTTCTTGAAATTTATTTTCAGAAATTTAGGAAATATTATTTTAAAAAGAAAAGTAAACCCAAAGAAAACCAGATGGTAAGTTTTCGAGATTTTTCGGTCAGAGCTCTTTATATTCTGTCGGTCGATTTTCTTTTCGGTGATTTAGCATTCTATATTTTGAATTTAGTTTCTTACTGTACCAAAGAAAAACTTGTATATATTTTGAAATAGTAATTTTCCTTATTGGTCAAATTTGGACCAGCTATGCAATTTTTATGACAACATCGTACACCCAATTTCGTTAATCAATAATGTTTTTATTTCATTCATCATCATCATGGACAGAGGGCAAATTGTTGCAGAAAAAATATGTTTTCGGAAACCAGGATCCTTCAGATGTTAAAATTCATTCAAATTTGCCTCTGGACCTACCACATCTAAAAAAGGTTAATATATACACAATATTACATGTTTAAAAAAAGAAAGGTGAATTTGAAACGACAGACGATGAGTTCTTTCAATAAATTTCTTTTATTATCTTATGATAGTTAGGGAAATGTTCCATTTTTAGATACTTTTGAAAGTTCTTTGTTAAAAAGCTAGAAAGCAGGAAAAAGGGAGAATGAGAACGCTTTCAGAACTTAGCTCTAGAAGGCAATTTAACAGAAACAGTATTTTGACTTTAGCGAATGTAAACTCTAAGACGGCAAAAGGAAAAAAAAATTAAAAATTAAAAAGATAATAAAATTTTATGTAAGATTTTTTTTATATGATTGTTAAGATAATTATTTTAAATCTTAAGATGCTATAAAAATCATTTATTCATTGTCAGAGTTTCGAAAATTTTTGTGAAAAAGTATGAAAATTTCGCTTAACTTTTAACTAATTTAAATTCTACTTAAAGAAATCACTCCGAGGTGCATATTACCAATTACCAAATTCTATATGTGCCAAGTTTGGTAGGGTCTGAGTCAAATAAGTGTTTGCCAACATACACCTACACCCAAGGAAGATAGAAAAATACAATTCATCCACTTCAGTTTGAGGCATATGAGGAGAAGGCAAAAATGCTATATCCTAGGTTTGCTATGCTTTTATACACGGTTAGAATTTTTTTAATTGTAGGTTACTATATGGAAAGATTTGTCAATAAATAGATAATAACAAAACAATGAACAACTAAACACATTTACCATTTGTGTAACCATGATAACTGTAAGTCTCTTCATTGTCTTTGTCACAGTATCCGGCTGAACTTAGTTCTGAAATAAAAGTAAAATCTAATTAATTATTTTTATTTACTACTAAGCCTAAAAGACACGTATAAAAAAAGTGCATCCTTATGTTACTTTACCTCTAATAATGATTAACATTAAAAAGAAAAATCGATGATTTATCTTTTTAAAAGAACAAATTAAGTTAATAATAACTTTCAGTTAATTTATTTTTCTTATGATGCTGATAAAATTTATCGTTTCTAAGTTCAAATTTTAAACTATCAAAAATATCATAATGCAATTTACAAGTATAATCAGTGAATTTCCAATGAATAGTACGACGATCGTTGTTATGTAGTTTTTAAATTTCATTGTTACTCTGGTATTTAAGTATTTATATGAAAAAATCGAAGATGCATTATAAAAATAAATTTCTATATTTCAACTAGAAAATTTGTTTATTTTTTTTCTAAGAAAAGACATATCTTTCGTTGTTTACATAACAGTTTATTAAATAATAAGTGTTATACATATAAAAGCAAATCATACATAAGTGTTATTATATTAAAGCAAATTAAAATGTTATTATATTATATTAAACGTACATTACATAAGTGCTGTTATATTAAAGCAATTCATGGAAGTCACTTCGTAACAATTAAAATTCTACACTATATCTATCGAATACAGAACCAGCATTCTAGAATTATTTCAATATGTAAGATCAAGCATTTATCAGAATATCGTAAAAAACAACATATAAAAAAGAAGAAAAAAATTTTTTATACTTCTTTTAATTATTTTATGATTTAATTCTTGCTGGTTGTTTTAATTTTATCTTATTGCAAAGCCCATGGATCAAAAACAAGTCCACAATAAAGAAGAAGAGTGATATTTTCTGTACATTAAAGAGACTACTTAGATCACCAGAGGTAACAATTGACTTACACCAAATTATAAATATATTATAACATATACAGTGGCTCAAAAAAATTGAGAGTACACCTTACTTTTGCTTGATAAATTTGAATTTCAATATAAATAACACATTGCCGGGAAGTGCAAACATGTTTTTATTCTTACACGTGACAAGTGGTTTAATTTAGAGTAAAAACAAAGAAAAATCAACCATCAATTAATTGAAAAGTTTCAGAAGCATTTTAAATAAACATACGCAGAATTTTACCTCAAAAAATTGAAAATACACCTATCAAATATTTGCAATATCACGCATAAAAACAAAATGTCACTATTAAGTTGGATGTCTTTTGACTTTTATAAATATTATAAAAATCATTGGATATCATGAAAATTTATAACATTTTTCATTATGGATATTCTTTTAAAAATTTATCTGCCCATAATTAAATGAAATTTATGATTATGAAATTAAATGAAATTTATGATTTTTTGACTTTTCAGAACTATGAAAACTATAATTTTGCATTATCGATGGGAAGTTCCGTATATTTTATGACCAAATCTCAATTTAAAATCGAATTTTTTAAAGGACAAATCGTCCTATATCTCGCAATAAAAATTTAATTTTCTCTTCCTTTGAAAAAAAAATGAGCAGAATACTTGGTCACTGTTATCATTTCCATTTTAAGTAATATTAAATTAAAATAATAAATCAAAAACAACAATAAACTTACTTGTGACAACCAGCAATATGGTCAGGATCATAAAAACAGCCATGATTCTCTATAATTTATAAATACTTTTTTTAAAAAAAATAAAAATTGCCTGTATTATTATAAATATTTTTACATATATACAGTTTGCTGGCAAAATGTCATGCAAATGAAAAGAAAATAATTCCCGGATGCATTTAAAAGATATACACTTGACATCTGCACAAATATTTTTTACAGAAGAATGCGTGTTAGTTATTGTTGAATTTGGGGAATTGAGGACATCGCCCGATTGGTTTTTGGAATTTTTTTTTTCCTCATTTCTGTGTTCTCTTTATTCTGTAGAACATGCGATGTAACAAAAAGGTGAAATATTTGAAAGTATAATTGCGGTTTGCAAAAAATTCGCCGTTAAATTCGAAGATTTTATTGTAATAATTCGATGTTATTTATCGTGCATTTTTAAAGGAAGCATTTGCAAAATTCTGAAAAATTGGTATAAGTAAGTTTATGAAATAACACACTAATTCTTCTAATGTGATACAATCTAATGAGGAAAAATATTTACTCATAGGTAGTTCTAAATCTTCTTCTTATTTTTTTAAAAAATTTTTGAAAATTTATTTGAATTATATATTTTGGAAATAAATGCATACTGAAATATTTAGGGTGGTATAAAATCTCTTTCTTTTAAATTTATTGAGCCTTATTCCATTTTTTTTCTTTTTACAATATTTGTTAATTCTTTTTTTTATATATTTCCAAATAAAAGAATAAAAATTTCATGAATTTATTTATTTGAAATTCATTTCAGTAAAATAAGAAATAGAAATACAAAAAAAATTCAAGAATATAAGAAATAATTTTCTAGGGTTTATTTGTTTGAAATTCTATTTATTAAAATAAATCAATTCTATTAATGTTTTTTATTTCTTTAAATTTTGTTTATGAAGACAGAATTACTTTAAAACCTTTTTATTTATTTAGAATCTGGTTTATTAAAAGATTTAATTTATATTATTTGAATTTTGTTTAATAAATTAAAGTAATTTCTTTATTTGGTTAGAACTCTGCTTATTAAAACAAAGTAATTTTCTATTTTTTATTTGTTTAGAATTTTGTTTATTGAAATAAAGTAATTTTCTAATTTTTTTACTTATTGGAATGTTTTGTTGTCTGGAATTCTGTTTATAAAAACTAAGAAATTTTTGTAATTTTTTTATTTGTTTGGAATTTAGTTAATTAAATAAACACAGAATATAGGATTCGCAATTACATCATTAAAATGAATTTTTTCTCTTCCATTATTGCTTAGTAATCAAATAAAAATTTCACACATATGAATTAAAGTAAAATAATTTTTTATTTTTTACTATCCCCCAGCAAAATAACTCGATATTTTTATTTTATGCAATTCTGTTTACAAAACCTTTAATAAGTATTTAGTTTGCAATAAGATTATAGAAATAAAATCTCAAGCAATTTGAAATTTTTCAACCATCACTTGTGTTGGAAATTCCCCAATACAACAATGGAAACGAACAAAAAGGTAATAAAACAAATAAAAATTGAAACAATAAAAATTATCTTTAAAAAAATAGAAAATAACGATAGCAATTTAATATTCATGCTTAATAAAAATTTAATATTGATGAAATAAAAGCAACAAGTTAAATTATTAATAGATTAATAATCTTATAACTTTAAATATAATATTAAATAAATATTAAAAATGCATCAATAAAAATTTTAAGCAGCCAATTATGAAAAATTTATTCAATGCAAAAATGCAATCGAAAAATATAAAAATAAACAGCAAAATAAATAAATAAATAAAACGGAAAAAAAGAATGATTTAATAATGAAGCCTAATAATACTTAATAAACATTAAGAATAAAAAATAAACAATAAAATGAATAAATAAATAAAACGGCACTAGTAGAATGATTTAACAATGGGACATATTAATGCTTAATAAATATTAAGAATAAAAAATAAACAGTAAAATAAATCAATAAATTAAATTAAAATAAGTAGAATGATTGAACAATGAAACATAATAATACTTAATAAATATTAAGAATAAAAAATAAACAATAAAATAAATAAAACGAAATAAATAGAATGCTTTAACTGTGAAGCATAATAATACTTAATAAATATTAAAAATAAAAAATAAACATTTTCTAAATAAATATAAAGCAGAGTTTACACTGAATTCTTAATATATTACCCTAGGCGGAAGTACCTCTTAACACAAGATGCACCAATTCCGTTGCTTTTATACTCAAGTTCAGCAACTCTATATCAACTTTCCGAGACTTCCTTCCTTCCTGGCCCTGTTGTCTTCTTCCTTTTCACCTTCCTTACCTCCTTTTTATGTCACGTAGCAAATCAAACAGGTGCCATTTGAAAAGGAAACAGTTTCTTTTTTAATTGAAATATCTTATTATCTTAATTTACTCATTATATTATTTTATGAATAATGGGATTTTTTTTATCAAGTATCGGATTTCAAAACAGATTGCTCATTCATTTTCCATACAGATGGTGTTTACGTGTTTCGATATGCAGCTGCAATTAATATAAGGGGAAGGAATTTTGGGATTGTTTTTCGGGACTGTTAAAAAAATATTTGGCAATTCGGGTTTATGAATTCTGCTTATGCAATTCTCAGATACGGCGCATGTTTTTGTTTTGTAAGTCTCTCATATTTCATCTTTGCTGTCTCATCGAGATATATTGGAAAAAAATTGCATGATATTCATATTTTAAACTTAAAGAGGAATATTCTACTTATCTGGGTTTTTTTTTTATTCTGAATAAAATAATTAGGTTAATCTTTTAATTGAAAATTATAAGTTTAAGTGTGGCCTCTTTCTGTCTCACCTAGAGTTGAAAGAGTGAAACCGAAATTTATTATTTGAATTTGGCCTCAAAAAGTTCCGTGTAAACACTAAACCTGTATTGTGTTGTGTTGTGACTTATGCACTTTACAAGCCAGCCGACAGTTATCTGTCAACGATTTAAGCCGAGTGAGGGTCTCTTGCATTTTGAATAGCGCCAACTAGGGCCAAGGGTACTACTTAATACTTCATTCGGTGCATTTGCTTGCACAACCCCTTTTTACAGTGGGGAAGGGCATATTCACACACCTCACAGATAGAACACAGCAGTAAAAAAAAAAACAAAAAAAAAAAACACCCGTACCCCGGACGTCCAAATCACGGGGAAGACGAGCTACCTCTATGCCAGGGGGCCAGCATTCCAAATCTTTGCAGTTCCATTATACAGTTAATCTTATACATAAAAATGCAAATGTTATAATTTATGATTTCATTTGTTTTGCAAAGGAGCCAGTCCATTTTGGTGTTGCCAATAATTTTTCATTTCTTTTCCTTCCAAAAATGTTTTTTCCTTGTAAATAAAAGTAAAAAAATAATGTGTGTATTTTTTAATACTTTTATTTAATACGACTCGTTTCATATTCGTAAAGGCGGGATCATTTTATTTCAGTAAATAAAAGTAAATGTTTTTTTTTTTCGTATATGTAGTATAGAGAATGTATCGTGATCTTCAAAATATTCAAACTCGAGATTTTGATGCATTTCCACATTTTGAACCTCTCAGAGATCCAAGAGCACATTTTTTGAAAATTGTCCGTCTGTCTGTGATAAGGATAGGTCAGAAACGCTTTGTCTTTGATGGACAAAATTTGATATTACAGTCTTTACACAAAATTTGAAGATTTCTGTGAAATTTGGGGTAAAATCCTCTCAGAGGAAGTCTATCTGTCTGGCTGTTCGAACATAATTCAACAGGATAACTGAAAAACGGAGAGATCTAGATAAATAAGATTTGGTACCCAGATTTAACATCTAAAGCATAGACACCTGCCAAATCTTGAATCATATCCAATTACGTGTAGACTATCTATCGGTCTGTACTTTCAGAAACATGTAAACGCAATAATTTAAATATATCAAACTTAGTTCAGGATTTCGTAATTACAAGAGAAGCTTCGTGTCAAATTTCTGTTCCAGTCCATTGAGAAAAACATCTCCAAAAAACAAATTCGATTTTTGAATATCATTATGGCTATTATTATTTAATATGCCAAGGTCTAAATCTCTAAAAAAAAAAAAAAAAACCCACCCTCGCCGCGTTAAAGTCAGTAAAAAGGCTAAAGGCTAAATTCACGTCCTAGGTTAATATTTCGTAACTATTGCAGCCATCGCCATGCAAGGCGTTCTGTGGAATGACACGCTTATTAGAGAGTATGCGACGAAATTTTGAGTGAAACCACTACCACTGGGTTTTTTAAAAATTTCATTTAACATGTCTTGTTTCATATTCATTAAATTATTATTTCCTACTCGATTTTTTGTTCACTGTAAGCATTAGTTTTGAAATTTTATCCGTTTTTGCATTGAAGAAACTACAGGTTTGTCACAACGTTTTTCAGTGATTACAAAAATTATTCTAAAAAAAACCTAATTTGGCATGCCATTGTTTTGATATATAGTACAGAGATTTATTAGATTCTTAATAATACCACTTTTGTCAGTAAATTTCGGTATGAACTCGGTCACGATATCTCGAAGAATGTCAAGGCGGTTTTCCAATTATCACTAATTATTGTCCCGCATTTAGACTATCACACTAGGCCCAGTATCTATGATTCCTCCTTTTGAGAGTATTAATATCTTTATTGATATTCTCAAAAGTATCCCACTTTGTACTTACGTAACCCTAAAACTGACATTGAAAATTATAGATCAATATAAATTCATGAAGCCAAAGAACTCATTGAACTTTTTCCTTCATTCACGCCATTTTGAAAACAATCGAAGGTAAAATTATTATTTCTGCTTTAATTGCATTATCTGTGAGATTAATAAGAAATTTAAGAATACAGTTAATTTGTTGTAAAAATTCTGTGTATTAAATTCAGTGAATTTTTGTCTTAAAAATTTGTTGTAATCAGGGAATGACTTTATGATCACTATGTACATTATTTTAAAATTTTTCAAAACTGAATTATTAGTTTACCAGCAGTACCCGCACAGCGGCATCACATCTAAGAGGAAAAATTAGCTTTAGACTTAAGTCTAGCCTCCACCCGATATGATTTCGGAAGGCCACACGGGATCAAAAAGATATTTAGAAATCATTAAAAATAACTACAAAACAATTTTTTTTACAGCACATATTCAGAAATATTTAGGACAAACCTTTGATTTGCAGTCATTTGGTGCCTTCCGAGGTATGTAATTTTTCGGTGGTGCTTTGTTTGGGGTTACATAGCCGCCATTGTTTTATGTTACTGTGTGCTACTGTATTTCGATCTTTCCTGTTCATTTCCCTTGATTTTTTCCTGCTGCACACACTTATTCTGTTTAGTTTTATTATTTTCGATTAAATTTTTTTTTGCATGCATTTCATTTTACTGAATTTATTGACTTTTTTTTCTATATTTCTGTTAATTTGCAGCAGCGTTCCTCGAAACCTTTAGATTGGAAACGCTGTTGCTGCCTTTCGCGCCACATTCAGCCATTTCCCTAAAATTTGGCGATAAACTTTTTGGTTGAAAATGACTGTATATCAATGCTGTTCCATATTTAAACTGTTAAAATGGTTTCAATTTTCCCTTGTAAATAACACATGCTTTTTGATTCATCTTTCCATTTTTAAGCTGGGCTAAGCTTTGATATGCAGTCATCTTGCGCCTTGAGAGGTTGACAATTTTTAGGTATCATTCTTGCTACTGTTACCCTGTTGCTGCCGTTCTCGTCACATTTGGCCATTTCGTTAAAATTTGGCGATAAATTAGTTTTTGGCGAAAATGACTGTATATCAAAGCTGTTCCTAAAGCTGAACAATAAGGATAGACTATAGTCATTGTTCGTATTGAATCCGAAGCATCATTTCTTAATCCACGCATGGATCATAATTCAGAGTGAAGTACTCCTTTTCGGACCAAATATCTGGAACGTTTTTTCTTTCACTTCTTCTCCTGTGTCTCATATTTAAATGTCTTTCTCTGTCAGCAAACAGGCGAGATTCATTCTGTCTCTGTCATTCAACTGCAGTGCAATTTAAAGAGAGACTGTTACTTCACTCAGCAGAAGAACTCTCCTTTGAAGAAAGTGTGAACATTCTTTCTCTGATATTCGCTAACCTAACGTTTCTTTCCTCTACATTTTCGTTATCGCGCAACAAACGAAGCGTTTTGATATTTAATGTGATCCGGCAAAGGTTGAATTTCCTTCTTTTGGGGATAATGAGTTTTGAATAGCTGTTTAATATCAGACGTAAACAAAGAAATGTATCGCATATGAATACCACAGCTCTTGCTATTTGCACATGCGAAGTTTGAGATTTCCGCTCACGCGCAGGTAAGTGAAATACACAGATACTGCTGCTTTACGCATGCGCGAATCGTAGTAGGAAACTAATTAAAATCGCATTGATAAAAATCCTTTTTTATTTTGATATGACTTCAATATATTAAAACCTTCCCCAATAAATGCCCTAAAAATGGTACAAATATCTCCAAAATTAGTTAAGTATTTCTGGAGTTTTTAGGGTTTCAACATACAGACGCTTTCAGGAGACTTCATTTTAGACTATTTATAGATTTGATTCAATAAAATTTTGATTCTGAACAAATGGCGTCACCTCGTAGCAGTCGGTGGAGAAATCAATTGTACGATGTTTAAAGTAATTAATATTAAATTAAAAACAAAAGAAGCCGAAGAAAATTAAAATTCTAAAATCTGTTTTTTAATCCACTCATAAAAGCGTTTTGATCTGGAGTTTAACTTAGAGTGCTGAGATTGATATGTTGGAAATATTCAACACGAGCATATTCATATATGTAGATGGTTTAGGAGATAATTTTTTCTAGGATAGATAACGATTCAACGAAATCGGATGATAATTGAAACTAACGATTATATTCTTTTGAATTATTAGTTTCTAAGAATTTTAAAAACATCGTGCAGCTATTGATAATACATAAACTGTTCAAACTTCAAAATTATGGCCAGTCGTAAATTAAATAAAAACCCGATTATAAGTGCTCAATTAAAGAAATTATAAAAGGAAAATTCTTTTAAAATTAGAAATAATACATTTAATAACAATATTTTCTGAAAAATTAAATCTATTTATTTCTCAAAATATAAATATGTACATAGATTAAAAGTAAACGTTTATGCTAACTTCCAATTATTAAGAAAGTTATATTTTTTGTGTGTATTATTTTGAACACATGATCACTGCATTATTGTTTTCATTAAATTGTCAACAAATCGCGTCTTATTGCCATAGATAATGCAATATTTTCTGCACGTGGCATTTGAGACGAAACATAGCATTTGCCAATATTAAAAAAATCATGTTAGATAAATGATTTAGAATCAGAAATTTTATCTTTCTTATGTGGAATATATTTTTATTTCATATGTGAAATAGCTATTATTCACGGCGTACATGAAGCAGTGAAATTATGTTATCTCTAGGATGATTCAAAAAAATCATGGAGCTAATTTTAAAAGAGAGCCAAAAATACAAAAGCAGGGCATTTTAGCAATAGAACATGGCATAGCTGGCTCGAAAAGGTCCACCACCACAAAAGAAGCTTTGATAAAGAATCAAAGAAACGATACAACATAGGTTTTATAGAAAACAAATTTGAAACAACATAGTTACATAGAGATTACCTCTTATGTAGTGTAATTCATATTCAGGCTTTGACAGATATAGTATCAAATAACATGTGTTTTACTTTTTGTTATTCATGCACTGCATTGTTTTGCTATAGTAAATGCTTGATTCTTTAATAATGTAATATGTATTTTCTCTGATGTATTTTTTTCTTTTTTAACTTATTGACAAAAGGCTCTTCAAGAAATGGCTCTTTGTTTTCGTTACACCATACTCGAATCTAAAAGTGATGCCTGAATACCTTGAAATATCTTAAGGATTTCTGTATGCCTGGATACGTTAAAGTTTGTCTCAAAATTTTAGAATCACCCTATAAAGGTAACTAAGTGGGATTCGAAATTCCCCGATTTTTTTATTTGGTGCATACTTTTTTTTTACTTAATTCAATGACATACAGTCCTTACAAGTGGTCTTCCTTTGCTGTTGCGATATCATGCTGAAGTGATTTCGGATCTACCTTTGATTTTTTCTTGTGATTTTAGAATCACCATGAAGATCGAACCAAAGCATGATTCCAAATTTAATGATAAAAAAAGAAGTAAATGCAAATACACGCAAACACGTCAAAATCATATATTAAAATATGACTAGATGAGCTACAGAGCGTTATAACCAGCGTTCAGCGTTAATCATTGAAGCGTTGACTATCTATCGGACTGTATATTTGCATGCATGTAAACTTTAAATGTGATAACCCAAAAGAACAAAATAATAGTAATAATAATTTGTATGCAATTTTGCTATTAAAATTGTAATGCGAAGCCAGATTTTTGTTTTAATTTGAATAAAAATAGGATATAAATATAATCTTATATAATTCTAAGAAGTGCAAAAAAGGGACTCTGAAAATAAACATCTGAGCTCCCATGAAATTCATTGTCTTATCCAAAGTTTACAATTTTCATACGGTGTAGGGGAAGGTAACTTTTATTAGTGCGTATGAAAGTTTCTCAGAAGCAACTCCCGCCGCTCTCTTCATTTTCACAGTGGTGAAAGCTTATAAGCCAGTTAACAGCCAGTTATAAGCCTTATAAGCCAGTTGCTTTTGTATCATGGTCATGTTACTGGACTACGAACCTCAAGGTTCCAGGTTCTATTCTCACTCATAACAAATAAGCTACATCCATCAAACTAATACTCACAAAAGATGTTATTAAGGTATCCCCACATATTCACCTTCAATATTTTGAACTTATTTCTTAAAACACATCATAACTTATAATAAATTAAATTAATGCGTTTTAAAATGTTTTTTACCGTTTTCAAAAACAATTGTAACATAATAAGCTTAAAATATGCCAGAATATTTTTTTATTTATTTTTTGCATTCAAACGTTGCAAAAAACATTCTTGAGAAATATGATGAGTTTTCTTCGAATAATAAATATTATTCAAAGAGTCAACATTGAGTGTTGTAAAATGCGTACTTAAATTAGCTTGTTATATACTTATATATATTGAAAATAAATGTTACGATTAAAAATGCAATAAAATGTTACAAGGTAACCTTAGAGATAATGATTAATTGTTTGATGATATACGAAAAGATTAAAATGTCAATTAAATAGGATGATTTTCAAAAAAAAATGAAAATATTTACAAATTTAAAAGTCGCACGAATTTGCGAATGCGAATTGCCAATTAAAATGACAGAAAACTTGGTATAATTTCTAGAATCTTGGTAGAATCTCTACTTATAATAAACATGAATGCGATTGTGTGTAGTGGCGCTCTACAGGCCACCATGTTATTACCTAGAGTTACTGAACTTGGCATACATATTTTTTGGAGAATGGGAAAGTACACCAGCATGGTTTTTGAAATTTTAATTAGAAATTTAATTAATTAAAATAAGGGAATTTCTGGCTTTTTTTCCCAATAGCCTTCGAAAATATTACAGTACAAAGGTTATATTTGCTCCTTTTTAAAATTCCAAAATTAATTTTTTAGGATAACGACATTTTTTACTATGACTCCTATTTTCAAAAAAATTCAAAAATATTGAAACATATTTTAAAATGTTGTATTTTATTATTAAAGTGAAAGTTAAAACCGTTTTCATTGTTGGTATTAATATTTTATCAAGAGTTTCCCCCCCCCCCCGTCTTTGACGATCAGGAAATAAAGTGCTTATGTTATTCATGCTGAATAGGTTTCAGTACAAGATATTTTCTTAATAAAAGTTTTGAAAATTTGTTTTATTTAGTATTAAAGATGAACTACAAAATCCAGAAACGTTGAAAAGTTTTTAAATTGCATCCATTATTAAATATGATACTGGTCTTTTCTATAATGAAATTAGATGCATAAAGACATAAAATTAGAGAAATGCATTGAACAATGAACAAAACAATGAAAACAATGAACAAGGTTTCTAAAATAGTATAAGCTATATGTCTAGCAAAATTTTAAATTTGTTTAAAAATTTTCTACTGAGACATATTTACACAAAAAATTAAATTAAAATTTTTATCGACTATTAATTCCGGCTAACCAATTGGTCCCGAAATGCGGTTACTTCTTAATAATAAGAAATGGAAGGGGTTGTTAGAAAATTCCTGTCATTTCAACTCAGTTACTTAAAATTCCTTTCGTAAAGAAAATTCACATAAAAATTTAAATTTAAAAATATTCTATAAAAACTAAATTAAATACTTTAAATCCTGAATTCTATACTGTATGTATCTTGTGAGAATTTAATTCTCTAGAAATTTGTTTACAGGCCTTCGTGAGGAATATGTGTTAAGTTAATTAAAAATAAGACACACTAATATCTAAAAAGCAATTTTACTATTATGACAATAGTGGTAATTACCTTTTGTAGCACCATGGAAAGTATGCTTGACACCAAATTCACCAAATCTTTGTATGAAGTTAAGTAAGTTGGCGTAAGTTCCGACAAATTTTTCAATAAGACAGAAACTTAGATGTTTCGGTTCCTTATCTCACAAAAAATTGTGTACTTTAATTTTTAATTTAATTATTAACCAACCAGATTCATTAATCAAATTACATTTCTCTAAAAAGCTAATTGAATTATTTTTCTTAAGATATTTTCAGCCCTAAAAATATTTTAATATGCCATGGTTAGAAAAAAATGGTCCTTTAAAGGGTTAACGTAGAATACTGTTACGATTCTGTACTGTTGTTTTTCTCTCATAATAATTAGAGTCATAGTAAGAAAGTACAGACATTCTTAATGGATATTAGATTAATAACCCCCGACAGTGGCCACAAAATGAAGATTTTGGAAAATGCTGTACTTTTGGTTCTGTCTTTAATAGGAACCGAGAACAGAAGATTCATCTAGAAAATTACATACTCTATAAATATAAAATCTATAAAAACATGAGTTTTGGGATTCAGTTAATACTCTGTCTGAAGTGCTGATTATAAACTCTCTACCTGCATTTTGATGTTTATTACCATTTTCTTGTATTGTAAGTGTTTACAAATACCGATCTTTGTATATGCTTCGGCTGTGTTTTTATTAGCTGTATTTCATACTTTCTAGAGCATAATGTGCCGTTTTCCCATATCCAATGTGTTGCATTATTATCAGGAGACTTTTCTTAACAAATATTTATTATTACATAAAGTTTAATCATTTATATTTTTTAAGAATTCGTGAGTAATTAAATATGAAAAATCATTTCTTATTTTGAAGAAATTTTCAAGAACAATTGTAGGGAATTAAATGACTGAAAATACAATTTTTTTATTACATGCATTTTGCATTGATGATTCTGCTTGTTAATCAGATATATTTTGTTTTGATTTTAAAATCATTTCTAAGTTGATTTGTCTCTGAGTTGCTTGATGGAACACACCATCGCAATCAGTACTCGATAGAGCAGAAACTGAACTGAGCATATTATTGAGGATTCAGATATACAAAATTCAGCAGGTAATTATTTCATGGTGCTTACAGAGGGAGCATCAAACATTAAAATTAGATTTTTAATTAAAAATTTATCCAAATTTCATCAATTTCACTCAATGATTTCGAAACTGTTATAGAAGGAAATTAGAAGAGAAATGACTACGCAGTTACAGTGTAGATGTTAATACCGTGAAAAGGACACATGGCATATGAATTCATACCGGAATCAAACATTTTAAAAAGAATATTTAACCCGATGCTAATGCAAATTATATGAGGACATGAAAGATTTCCTGAATACTTCTACAGATTCGGAAGGATGCAAGGCAACAGAGGGGTGTGTGGGGAAATAGTCTCCGTTCGACACTACATAACAGAATGTGTCTAACTTAATGAAATTAGAGGAAAATTAATTTTGAATAATGATAATTTTAACAAATATTTTCCTGAAAATTCAAAGACATTAAAAAAATTATGTAATAATTTCTAGTTTATCGCTAACAGTTCGAAAATTCTTTGAACTTTTGCTGGCCGTTGTTCTCTTATGCGAAAGTTGGATAGTTAAAGAGCATAACAACCAGTCACAATAACCCCTGTTTATACGGCTTAGTTCTGTGGTAACGGGGTGACTAGCTGTAGTTTAAAAAAAATGATTTTGAAGTATATTACCATACAAAAACTATTTCCAAATCATATTAAATTTAAAAAATTCTTTACATAGGTATCAATTTTATTTCTGAGTAATTTTTTTCTCTAATTTTAATGAATTTTTCAAAATTATTATGCATATATTACAATAATTTTTGTTTTGTTACTAATTTAATTCTATCTCAGGTGAAACAGCTATCTATCATCTGGACTAGACAAAATAGAGAATTCCAAACGGGTATGTTTTCTAACCAATCTCCATAGGTTTGAAATCATCCATAATAATTTCTGCCGCTGCGGAGAAATAAGCACAGCATTATCTTACGGTATCGAGATTGCATTTGAACACATTCCGGATTCGTCTTGGCACATCAAAAATTCAAATATGAAGTAATTGCTGCAGTAATTATTAAAAAAGGTTAGCGTTTAATTTGCTTTAAAAATAGAATATTCGCGATTTATATTATTTTTCTCATTTCTTCTGGACATAGTGGTTGGCATAGTGATGAGAAGTGGTTGGTGAGATTGGCCCTCGCCAATAGCGCAAATATAAGGAAAAGCGGGACATGTCCGTACTGCTTCATAATTTTAGACAGAATAGGGTTGCACCATGTCGGTACATGTCTGTCCTGTCATCGACTGCATAGTCGTATCACTGACGCTCTGACCCACCCGAAGGCACACGGATAAAAACTGAATAACCGGATCGTTACTACAGCAATATAGGCGGGAACTGTGGTTGAGCCTTAAAAGCCATCACCTGTCACGGTACAACCCTTCCCTAAGGAAGTACATCCCGTCATTGATGAAAGGAGCCAGACCCTCAACTTTTCGTCTACCCGCCTGGGTGGCGGGAACCAACCACTATGTCGGAATCTTCTAATCCTCAATTACAAGATCCCCTCCCAGGGGATATCTACTTGGCACAGAAAAATATTGTCTCCTCGATAATGTTAGCAACAATATGCAGCATCAGAGATCACAACATGATCATCATCATCGAAATATCCAAGCACAATAGGCATCGGAGCACTTGAACACTTGAAATGGACACTTGACACTTGAATGAAAACTATGGACACTTGAAATGAATTTTCTTTGATACTCATATAAAAGAATATTGCGAGTTTTTTTTTTTTTTTTTTCTTTTCTTTTGGGAAAAAATTTGTTAGCAGTTTTACCAGCAAACAAATCTTAATTTCATACTATATTTATAGCAACATTTTTTTCCTATGCCTATCCATTTGCTTAATATTAAAGCTTAAAAACTTTTAGTTATGTCAGAACGTATCAGTGCAGTAGGTAGAAAAGTTCTTACGAATTTAAAATTAGATTTTTACTTTCTCCCTTCAGGCAGTTTTTCACATTCTCGTTTGCGTAGCATAGAGAAAGTATAGTAATCATGCAAAAATTTGAACTCCTGATTTTGACGAATCTCCACGTTTTGGAACTCCCTGAGTTTGAAAAACACATTTTTAGCCTGTCTGTCTGTCTGTGATAAAGACGACTCAAAAACACTTTGAGATAGACTGTTGCAATTTGATTTCCGGTCTTTTCACCAAATTTGCAGATTTATATCAAAATTTGAATACACTCTGTGCAGAGGAAGTCCTTCTGTCCGCCTGTTCGAGTATAAGTTAGCACGATAATTACAAAATGAAGAGAGCTAGATAGATAAAATTCGGTACACAGATTTAACATCCATAGTGTAGACACCTGTCAAATTCTGAGTCAAATATAACAATGGATTGATTGTCTGTCGGTCTGTACTTTCAGAAACATAAAAATGCGATAAATTAAAAACGCAAAGATTTAAATATGTCAAATTTGGTATGCAATTTTGTGACTCCAAGTGCAGTTTTGTGTGAATATTTTGTTTCAACTGCTTGAGGAAAACGGATCTAAAACACAAATTCGATTTTTGGATACCATTAACGCATGCCATGGATTAATCGTCAAATAACTCGTCAATGACGGAATATATTCAATGAAAATTCTAAATACATGTCAAAAACTATTTCGTAATGATTGTGCTCCAGTGCCATGTAAGGCGTTCTCTATCATAACAAGTGTATTAGAGAGTATGTGAAAAAGTTCAGGGGAGACCAGTACCGCTGGTTTATACGCTGTTATGAGAGGTATGTAATGTTTTATGAAGCGTAAAACAAAAATAATTCTATATATACTCAACTGTGTAGCGGACTAGGATGCACGAGGATAGAACCTGGCACCTTATGGTTTGCAGCCCAGTAACATGACCACGATACAAAAGCAATTGCTCGGGTAGCGTAGCTGTCAACTGGCTTATAAGCTTTTCACCACAACTGTATCTAAAAGAACCCTATATATACTCAACAACAAAAATCAATAATTCTGTTTCCATATACAAGGGTAGGGGATGATGTTCTGTTTGTCAAAGAATACAATAACTTAAAAGTGCAATGACCTACCTACAGGCGTGAAACTCTCTAAATGACTTTTATTCTAAAAGTTTAGATTTCTATCAACCTTTGGCGAAATCCGTCTGCAGACAATATACCATTCTCTCGTCCACACACATGTGGTCTCGATAGCTCAAAAATACGTATAGCAAGATGGACCAAATTTTTCGCTTAATTTTTATTTATAGAATTATACATATGTATTAAATCTTAAACCAAATTTGTATATAGTTTAACTGTCCGTAGGTTTATATAAATGTGAGTACGGTATCGGAATAATTCTAAAACAAATCCCCATAGAGAAATAACATTTGAATTATCTCACTAAAATTTTAGATTTGTATCAAATTTCAGAAAATAATTAGAAATGAAAGAAAGTTATTTTTGAATTAAAGACACCCTTAAATTCATACCTTTTTTAGCTGTGCTAACATTATCTGTAGTATGTAACTTAGTACTGTGTTGGTATTCACAAGATTGTTGTTAATTCAGACATCGAAATCTAGCTGTTACTATTACAAAAGATAAAATTCAAAATTTCTTTTGTGTATTTTACGAATGTGCTTTATTTTATTTTCCAGTGAAATTATTTAAATGCTTACAAGTATTACAAATTTACCAACTGCTATGCATTGGAAAAAATTCTGTGAACACTTTTCTTTCTATTTTGAACTTAATATCGGTCGATGATTGAGGCTCTGTTCGGGCCTGTAGTTGGGGCCCATTAGACGAGAGTCACTTGCGTCATCCTTTCCTACTGAATACAAGATCATGAATGTGTCTATCTGGGGAAAAAAAGGGGGGGACTATGAACAATTAAATAATTTGTAAGCTAATGTGCAGTAAATAAATTTAACTAAGAAAGGTTTTAAAAACACATTTTTATTAATGTACCGATAACAGAAAATCAGTTTTTTTAAAATCCTTTCTGCTATTTAATCTTGAGATCAATTATGTCCTAAATTTACTACTAGAGGGCACCATGGGATCTGAGTCAAAATTTTATTTTATTAATGATACACTGATAATTGGATTTTGAATACATTAAAAATTAAACCAAAATCATTTAGAAAAAATCATGTTTGCGCTGTGTCATCATGAAGTGATTTAAAACTCTATTATAAAATTGAATCTTTATAAACATGAAGCAATTCATGTTAAATGAAAATATTTAAAAAAGAAATGTTTGGGAATAATTATAGTTTAAAGAAAATTAATTACTTTTTATTTGGCCATTATAAATGAAAGCAGGATGTTTCGCCATTTGCTATTTCTGTTTCTTATCAGATGTAAATTTTTAATTATCTTAGCTATTTTTGGTATAGAAATTATCTGTTACTAACCCAGATATTAGCTGAAAACATTTAGTTCAATTATTTTATTTATTTTCTCATTCAAAGTTTTTAAAAAAGTACTTTTCTGTTTATAAATGGGTTAAATATTATGTTAAAGTGATACATTTTTGCATTTTGGCTCTATGTTAATTGAATACAAAATAATAAGAATTTTTTTAAACTGTATTATATGTACATCTCAACTTTTTCTTTGATGATTAAATCAGACTGAAGTTTTTACATTTAAACTTAATATTTGTCTTGTGTTAATATTTATTATTTATATGTGATCACTGATTCTAATCACAAATGTGTAAATAAATTATATATTTTCTGCAAATACTTTATATATTTTGAAAATATAAAAGAAAAAACATGTAATTGGGATTCCGCATAAATATACAGTGATAAAATTCTGAGTTTTTGCTCACAATGTGATTTTCGATCTCCTGTTTTTATAATTCAAATGATTAATTTTTTAATTATGTATATTAATAACAATTCTACTTAATTATGTAACGTATAATAAATCAGCTATGACTAACTAAGGAAAAAACGAGATATAACGAGTGAAAACTGCAAAAATAATTGCTATAAAGTAAGTTCTAAATGTTATAATGTTAAAACAGCTCCGGAATTTATTTAATGACTGAATAGTTAATACAGGAGGAACCTATGTTTATTTTATTTATTGAAGTAATTACCTTATATATGCTACCGCTCGTACAAAAATGTTTAAAAAAATAAAAGATTTCTTTTGCTGTTAGGACCTTCGTTACACTGTTAGGACCTTCGTTCTATTTTCAAATCTTGAAAATCGTTGCTCTGTAAGTGACTACATTGAAAAGTAGATTTTCTTGCGGAATTATGATTTTTTAAAATTTAATATTCTTAATATTTAAACAGATTTCTGTATAAAGCCCTTAGAATTTTGTTTCTATGTCTATTTTCGAGGAGAATAAATTAATATTTATATTCGCATTTACATATGTTTTAATTTAATTTTATATTTATAGATACTATTTTCGCCAATCTTGATAGACCTTCCTAATCTTTGACTGAATTTTTTTTAAAAAAAAACCTTACAATTTAAAATCTAAAGCGTATTTTTTGTTCAAATTATATAATAATTTCTCAATATGTTCTACAGTTGCTGAATTAGCGAATAAGTAATCTATTCATTTAGAAACATTTTATAGTTATTTTAATGCTTCACATCGAGAAAAAAAATTGCAAATTTTGCGTTCTTTATCACTGGAACCCCTATATTTAAAGAATGTATAGAAATACAGCTTATTTTTTAGTTAGGAACTAGATAATATACTTTTAAAGTTGTCTGCAAAATCTTAAGCAAATGAATTGATACATTTATAAGCTAGAAGATTTTTGCTTAATACCAATTATTAGCCAAAAGAAAGTCGTTTATTCCAATTTTTAAAAAATGCCACTTGATTGGATATTTTGATTTCATAGATATTTTTTCAATCTTTTTTTATGCAAATATTCAAAATTGTAACTATTTTCGAACGTTTTTCAAAAACTCCAGCCCGGAAGTAGTCAGATACTTTCCAAATTTTCATCAGGTCAAACTAGAAAAATAACCTGTTTGTGGAAGTTCGAGAATGAGATAGTGTCGCAGATAGTTTGACACCAGGAGGAACCTGTGAATCAGGACTAATCTTGATAGCCTACCTACGTTTTTGTCTTCGTCGCAAAGAAAAGATTTGGGTTCCTATTATCATAAGCTAAGCGAATGCGCTATACATGTTTGAAGTGAATGAAATCTATAAAAATGGCCGTTTATGCATTTAATACTTCCACTTGGTGGCTTATGTGGGAAATGGCTTAGTTCGTGGGTACTTATAAAATATTTTTTTTAATTGAATGCAAATCTATACGTACTTGATCTTTTCCAACTTCCCCAATGTTCTTCAGTATCCACCACGCATATCCCGATTGACAAGGTGGAATTGAATTTGACCCTTCGTAGTAGTAGTATGACCCGGGATCTTGAGGCAGAAGATCTGCCAAGTTGAGCTCGGATTTGAGCTCTGTAGAATCATTTCTATACATAACATCGGGTAAGACCTCTGTTATTGGACCGAATGCAGAGTTATCGTCGTCATTGGCCTATAAATACATAGAAAAAAAGCTGGTTAAAATACAATCACGTAAAAAGAAAATAAAAGATGCACAGCGAGTTTTACCATGATATCGTTCGTCCTATAATGAAATATAAAGTATAGTTTATACCAGCAAAAGTGGTCTTCCCAAAACATTCTCGCATTTTCTCTACGAAAGGTTTATCTCTTCCCACCCAAAGCATAAAATATGGATCTTGGGTAAGGCCACGAATGCTTTTCATGGCATTGACGTACAATACATATTTACGAAATATTAACATTTGACTTGAATTTAGCAGTTTTTACTCTCTCATATACATACTATAGAGAAAGTATAGTGCTGGCGTCCTGGCATAGGGGTAGCGCGTCTTCCTCGTGATCTGGGTTCGAGTCCTGGTTTGGGCAAGGTTGTTCTTCCGTTATTCCATCAGTGTGAATGTGCCCTCCTGTAAAAAGGGGTTGTGCAAGCGAATGAGTGATGCGTGAGTAGCAAAGTCGTACTCTTGGCCCTGGTTGCTGCTACTATAAAAACAAGAGACGCTTCCCCTCAGGCTTAAATCACTGTCTTCTTAACAGCGGGCTTGTCCGTGGCAAGTGCCATAAGAAACAACAAGTACAGTAATCATCAAAAAATTCTTGCTGAAGATTTTGTCAACCTCCACATTTCAAACCTCCCTAAGTTCGAAAAGCACATTTCTGGGAAATATCCGACCATCTGTCTGTGCCAAAATAACTCAGACACACATTTTCGCTGAATGGTTAAAATTTGGTATATACTTTTCACACCAATTTTACCGATTTCTATCAAATTTAGAGTAAAATCTGTCCAGAGGAAGTCTATCTGTCCGGCTGTTCGAATATAAGTTAACACGATAATTGCAATGCGAAGAGAATTGAATAAATAAAATTCAATACTCAGATTTTTTTATATATATATAATGTAGACACCTGTCAACTTTTGAGCCAAATCCAACAATGGGTTGACTGTCTGTCGATCCGTACTTTTAGAAATATGGCTGTAATTAAAAACTCCAGTGACTTAAATATATCAAAATTGGTGCGGAATTTTGTGATGACAAGTGAAGTTATGTGGCAAATTTTGGTTCGATTGGTTGAGAGAAGTTTGGATACTATTAACCACATTCCAAGGATTTATCGCCAAATAACTCTCCACGGATGACACGATAGATACCGCAAAAATGGTAAGTTCACGCCAAAAGCTAATGTTTCGTAATTGCTGTACGTCACTGACGTGTATGGCGTTTTTTGGCATGACAAATTTATTAGAGAGTGTGCAAGAATGCTTTGGAGAGACAACTCCCGCTCGTAACTGAATCTGTCGTGTGATCCTTGGCGATTTTTTTAACGGTGATTCATTAGCATGCGGTAAATTATACCCGAAAACTGAATTTGGTATTAGACGCGTTTTTTTTAAATGAAACTAAAATTTGACATAGAATTATAATATCAAACATATCAAATTTCATATTAGTCATTGCGTTCTTGAGTTATCGTATTTATATGAATGTGAATACATAGATTTGATTCTAGATTTGTTAGATATCCATAGTTTAGATGTTAAGTATGTGTCCACACCTATAGTTCTCTTCGTTCTATATTTATTATAATCACTTATATTCGGACAGCCGGACGGACAGGCTTCCCCTAAATGAATTTCTTTCAAAGGTAGAGATGCATAATCCATGTTTTTTTGAATAACAAATAATTTTGCTATAGTTATTTTTAAATATTCGTTCCAAATACCTGTTATTTCAATCATATTATTAATTAAAAATTATTAATTATTATTGAATATAAAATTTATTAATTGTAATTAATACTTAATTTACTATTTTAAATAACGTGTGATTGAATTAATTTATCTGTAATTTTAATTTTTTTTCAAAACTATTAATTTAATTTATTTATTGGAGTAAACCATTTTCTGAAAAATTGAACTAAAAAAAAGCCATTTCTTTAAAATGTTCACTTTAGTTCTATATTCTGCCAATAGATGGCACCTGCAGAGTCAAAGGAATGTATGATACAGGCAATTAGAAATGAACTTCATAGGATAACGCATTGTCAAATACTAATATCGAAAAGTCAAGCGGAGTGGTTATCAAAGAGGAGCGGTGACTTCACAATTACGAGCACTTTCCTGTGATAGCTCCACTTTCAGTGATATGCGATTCAATGATACGATAATTCTAAGAATAACCGGTCCGTTCACTTTTCAACCCATTCACAGATTGCATGATTGAATTCTTGTTTGAGAGCTTCCATTGGATAGATCGTATAATTGTTACTTTCTATCGTGATTCAAGACCTTTAATTGAAATATCACCAGTAAGATCCTGTCAAGGATTTGAATAACACCCCTTTTTGAAAGTATTGATCACTGGTATTTGTGACTTTTTGATATTAGTTACGTAATAACCGGTCTTAAAATATTCGTCATCCCTATTCAAAAGTGGATAGAAATCGACAAATTTTGTGTAAAGGCCAAATTTTATGATTTCAGTCAAAGTGGTTTTTTGATTTGTCATATCTACTGATGAGACAGAAAACATAATGTCGATTTTTAACTTACTGAGGTCTGAAGCACGGTGATTCGTCAAAATCTTCAGTTCGATTATTTGGTGATTACTGTACTTTCTATATACTTCGTATAAAACAAAGTAAAAATTAATGATCTCTTCACAATTTTGAATCTGAAATTTGCTTATATGGCAGATTAAAATATATAAATAACAAACTTTATTATTATTATTTTTGCAAAGCATTTGAAATTTTAGAAGAATATTTAGCTTTCAAGGTTATCTATGAGAGGTATGAGATGATATGGTATGTCAAATGATGCAAAAAGTCGTTTAACACATTATACAAAGCACACTGCAGGATTTAATCTACAAATCTGGCACTTAATTACTTAATAGGTAAAAGATGTTCACTAGGAAATATTTTTCAAAAGTCTTATTAGACATTTCATTAAAAAAACATCGGTAATTTTATATTTTTCGCTACAACTTCGGAGCATAATATTACCCAAATTACCTTTTAACCGCATTTTAATATTTGAAGAATAAACTTTTCAATAATTTTTAACTTCATTTTATATAATGTTTTTTAAAGTTTAATATCTGAAAAAAAATTTAGCTTTAGTATGCAACATTATTTTTTCAAATTTTAGTTAATTGCTTTACACTTATGCATGTTGTGACAGTATTAAACACATGTTTTCTATATACCATATTGATGCATTATGATTAAGAGTTAAATTTTAAAATTAAAATAAAGATAGCCTTAACATTTTAATTTAAGCCTTAACGTTATTATATTTTGAAACTTCAGATTAGAGATTTAAATCTGTTTAAAACTTTATTTAAATTAATGATTAAAAATGTATGTTGAATTGAATTTTTTTCAAGGTAAATAAATTTTGCACATGCTTAAAAGCAATATGAACAAAATACACATTCGCATATAGAACAGACAAAGAACAACCATGCCCGAACCGGGACTCGAACCCAGGAAGTCCAGATCATGGGAAAGACGCGCTACCTCTATGCCAGGACGCCGGCTCATTTCATTTATTTACCTCTGTATCGAGAATCCAACTTTAAATAATACTATGTTTTGTTCTAAAAATGACATTATTGCATTCCTAACCTAAACACTGTAGAATCATTTGTATGCAATTAAACAATCCTTCTTGGAGGTAGGGGCTCAGACATAGAAATGAAAATCCTTCAGTTTAGCATTTGGTTGTTATTTCCTTCTTGGATACATTAATAGTATGGGCTTTTTATTCCCACTCCGACACATGAACCTCTCAGATTTTGTTGTTTCTAATGTCACTTGCTATGGAGAAGCACCCTGATGAAATAAGTGATTTTAAGCCAAGGGAGAGTCTCTTATTTTTTAGTAGCGTAAATAAGGCCATGAGTATGTCTTAGCTACTCACGCATCACGTTTGCTTGCACACCCCTTTTTACAGGTGGGCACATTCACACATCTCACAGATGAAACAGATGAAGAACAACCTTGTCCGAACCGGGACTCGAACCCAGGACGCCCAGATCATGGGGAAGAAGCGCTACCCCTATGCCAGGAGGCCGACGAAACTCTCTGTAACAGGGATTATAATGCATTTACCTCAATCCTTGGCATCATTTTCGTGACATCTCGGTTATTCAGATTACGGATCGCAAAGCAGATAAGGGGTAGTTTCTTGTGCTATGCAAGTAAAAGAAAAAATTTAAATGAAGCATCCAAAGTTTCGCTATTTAGTTATATGGTATCTCGTTTTTTAAATAAAAACTTAGTAGTAATATACCCTTTCGTAAATAATGTTACGTAAATGTTCAGAGGAATAAACGATCAAACAAATTAAACCTTTACGGTATTTATACATGGACTGTCGAATGCATTCAGATATGCCAGAACACTCTTGACTTTAATGGATGTTGCAAATAATGTCCCTCTCGAAATAATTTATAGAAATCGAATCAGGAGATCGTAAAAGTCACGTGATGGACAGACATTCAGTATAGGATGCAGTTTCGACACGATCAAGAACCAACATATTTTATTCAAAAACTCTTGACAAACCATGTCTATCAGGATCAGGTCAAAGGACTATCAGGTTATATTATCTGGTTCTTCTTGCAACTTGTATTAAATTCCATTTGTATCGAATGTTTTATATGGAATCCTTTCTCTCTGTTATTAGTTTGCCACAATGATCCCTGAAGAATTAGCAACCATAGGCTGGTGTCTCAGTAATGAGAACATGATTCAATCACAAAATGTTCATCAAACTCAAATTTTTTCATGCGATAATTTGCCAAATTTGGAATCAGATTTAAAATAGTATAAAACGACCATTAATCATAATGGTTCGTGAAACAGTCGTTAATCTGTTAATGGTGCAGCACGTTATCCAGATTTTTACCTAAAACGTAGCTATTATTACACACTTTACTTATCGTTAAATCTCTTGACTCTTGAGATTTCTTCCTATGATCAGTGATTTGATTTGTACCAGATGGTTCTTTGAGACCTATAGTTAGTTTTGAATTTATAAATCATATACCTGTGTGTCGTATCCATAAATCACATGCTTTACTCACATACTAACTCTATTAGCACAACATATTGTATGATATCGCCATTGTGAATGGAAGTCAGCACTGTATAGATATCGTAATAATGCTTTTTGGCATTTTGCGCTAATAGGGAATGCTCTTCAATCGCTTTAGTGTCCATGGATTTACTGATATTTCACAGGGATCTGACCACGTCGAGACCCCGGCAGCAGCTGCTGATTTTTGCATTCCCATGAAGTATGGCGAATTTATGACTTGAACTGTCGCATCACAAAGCATGGTAACAGGGTTTTAAGAATTTGAGACTCCTTTGTTTTTAAACTCTATAGCCTTTATCAAAGTTCAGGTAAGTACATTAAAAAGTCGATTTTTGCAAAACTATTATTTTTTTAATTTAATATTCTTAATGTTTGAACAGGTTTCTTTAAAAAATAACCTATTAGAATTTTGCTTCTAAGTCTATTTTTTTGAAAGTTACACTGATTTTTATATTTGCATTTACATATATTTTAATGCTATTTTACATTTTTAACTGCTATAGTGAGTGTGTTGTGATTTTCTAATGAATTGCCCGGTTTTAATTACACTAGTTTTAATTTTCACAAACACAGCTACATACAAAATTTACAAACACACATCGACAATTAGGTTAAAGAAAGAAAACAGTATGGTGGAGGGATCCACAGTTTCCAGCCTAAAGCATTCGGCGTTAGCGCAAGGGTTGCGCATAAAGAAAAAAGTCGACCTCAGGATGTAGATCTGCCATCCAACTTCTTGTCTTCTGTAAAACGCCACAGGGGGGCGCTCTCTGCACAAGGGGGAAAAAAGTGCTACATTGCTATTTACTCAAATATAGAATATGGTATAATTTTCTCACGAAAAACAACATAAATCAAAATCTAATGCATATTTTTTGTTCAAAATTTGGTATAATAATTTCTCAATATGTTCTGCAGCTTCTGAAGAAGATAATAAGTAATCGATTTAATTAGAAATATTTTATAGTTATTTTAGTGCTTCACAATGTGAGAAAATGAAAATTTCGTGTAATTTTTCAGTCGAACTCTAGTATTTAAAGAATGAGTAGAAACAGAGCTTATTTTTTCGATTAGGAACTAGATAATATATACCTTAAACTATCTGCAAAATTTTAAGCAAATCATTTGTTAAACATCTCATCTAGAATATTCTTGCTTTATACCTCTTTTTAACAAAAGAAGCCCTTTATTTCCAATTTTTGAAAATCTTTTGGCACTTAACTGGTATATTTTTGTTTCATAGATGTTTTTCCTTCCATTTTGTGCAAATATTAAAAATATAACAATTTTGGAGCTTTTTTCAGAAAATCATCCCGATCGTAGCCTCATACCTTAAAATCACAATTCAATTATGAATATTTGCACGGTGTAAGTTCTGGCAAAGTCCAGGACTCTGATTAGTAAAGTAAATTTCAAAATACATAGAAAGAAGCATGCATGAAATATTTGAATATACCTCCATCTCGTGTCTGATGTCATCTATGACGTGTTCAGCGCCGGGATAACCCTCAGAGCCAAAGTGAATTTCGTCAACAGTGAAGGTATTTTTCCCCCAAGTTATGTACCGATTGACATCGTCTTCAGAAATTATCAGCACTGAAAAACACAAACATAAATGC
>JAPMOR010032910.1:528747-559564 GCA_026543865.1 Argiope aurantia | reverse complement strand
AGAGTGGTACCACTTAATAGTTTAATAGAGAGGTACCATACTACCTGTAAAAAAATAAGATTGATAGCCTTTTTATAATCATTAACTTTTATTATTAGTAGATATGTTTTTTTACTGAGAACACTCGCACGTTCTCTTTTATAATTAGCAGAGTGGTACCTAACTACATTCAGGGGCCATAATAGTTTCCCACCCATTATCCTTTATTATTAGGAGAATTTTTCAGCACACACATTCTTTTATTATTGTTAAAGTGGTACCATTTAATAGAGGGGTAACAAACTATAATAACTTTGAAAAATTAATGCTCGTAATATTTTTTCATAATGAGGAATTATCTAAGTTATCTAGAACCTTACAAGCAGTTTAGGCTACGAGTGAATTCACTATGACAAAGTTCTTTTATATTCTTTAATTCAGAATTCCCGTTTTTAAAAGCAAAATCAACATTTTTTCTTTGAGATTGAAATAAAAATGATAGCATTTAGCCTAAAGATGATAAAAATGATAGATTCAGTTACATGAATTCAACACAATGGGTTACTCCACTTTTATCACTTTGAACCGATCTGAATTGCCGAAATAAAAGAAAAAGATAAGCCATCTGTTTTCGATTCCCTTTGAAGATCGGTATTTAACTGATGTATATGATTGTGCCATGACAACCATGCATTCAACAGCATTCTTATTCACAGCCAGTGCTCTGGTCCTATTTTTTTGTGCTGGTAAGTGCTATCAGCTATAATTTGTTAACAATGAAAAATTAATAACAATCGTCAGCTGTGGAATTTACTTAGTATTTTATTTTAATAATATTACTGATCTTATATATTATTAAATTATTTATTTATTTATTACATTCTGAGAAGATAGTAATTTCAGATTAAAAGAAAACTATAACTTTATACAGCTACAAATGAAAATCCCGCCCCCCAAAAAAATGTTTGCATCTTGGCAAAATCATAACAAAATATGCTGGTAAAATTCCACGTCAATTGATGCTTTTTTTAACAGAACAGCTTATTTATCTGCTTATTTAATTTTTGTGCATTTGTTTCGCTTACTTATATGTTTATTTTTTAGAAATCAGCTTCAAATTACAAAGAAATGTAACTGTAAAATTAGAACTTGTGGTGACAACATTTTGGAAAGTTTTCATACTGTTTTCAACTTGATCCTAATGCGGATGTATGTGTACTTCCAGACAGATGTTTATAATTTACCATTTGTTAAAAAAAAAATGTTTAAACTGATTTTATTATCAAAAGCATATTCATTTTTTTCATTTTTCTATTTCTAATTATAAGGTTTTCCGGTATATCCCCAGTTTTTTTCCCCCTAATGTCTGAATACTGTTTAGTTAATATGAGATACAATATAAAAAAGTAATTTCCACGTATGGGATGATCACTCTATTCAAGAAGAAATACTTTATTCCTAAACTATTAAAGTTAAGTATATACATCCCATTGGAAAACCAATCACTTAGAAACCAATCACTTTAATCACTTAGATGTTGTTTTAATCGATAAATACCTTAGTAAAAATCAAAATATTTTTGCAGTTCTTAGTCCTCTTAATGATATATAATAAAATATTAAAATGTTAGTTTTTTTTAAAAAAAACTCCTCTTTTTTTGCGATTAAAATTGATGGAATTATGGAATTTTGAACAGCTCTATTTCAGACGATTTTTGACCTTATTATTAGCCATCTCGAAGAAGATCTATTGAGCTGCGAAAAGTTTTTGTAAGATGGTAGGTGACTGATTTAATGAAATTCAAAGCTTCATAACTCGGTCAATTTGGAAGCAGAAAAATTGTTTTTTTATTTAAATTATTTGTGTGGAAAAAATATATAACAAACTATAAATAATAGGACGAAAAAAATGTATAAAAATTTGTTTCTTTATTTTTTCAGCAGCATTTTTATTAATTTGAAAAACACGAAATATTTTTTATTTCATTTAAATCGTTTTTCAACTAAAAGTATATACTTATATTTAATGGCTTAGAAATTAACTATCAGACCACTATTAGAAAGGGCACTGTATAATCCAGCCTGATGAAGCATATTTGAATTTTTGTGGAATTTAAATCTTTCTTTTATCTTTTTTAAACATAACTTTGAATAATCTTCTAAACAACATGAAATTTGAAAAAACAATCCTAATAAAATAAATGAACAATTTATATATACTGAATTTCAAAAGCATCTGTCTGCACTGAAAGCTCATTATTCCTTTGCGATTCACTAAAATTGTTTTGTTTCTTTCTTTCTCATGTATAATAACAACAATCAATAGTTTTATCAACTTGCTTTTTAAATCTTCAGACAGTTTTTATTTGACAGTTTTATTATTTATCCATGCAGCTTATTTGTTGAAAGCAGTGATTTAATACAATCAGATTTCATAATTTAAACTACAACTGTTTTTGAAAAATAATCATATCAGAATTACAAAATTGACATTATACTTCCTTTCACTTATATTTCTTTGTACCCTGCGTCTTTCATTTAAATATAAATATGCTTAAAAACTACCTCTTTTTTTTCTGTTATTTGAAATACTTATTAGTCAATCTAGAGCTATTAGATTTAAGCATAGATACAAAATGGAAAGTAGAAATTTGTAACTCAAAACAGTTTTTTTTAATCTATTTAGAATTTTAAATAATTACAAATTAAGTGATATTTTGGCATTTTCCCGCAATAACTCCTTAAAATATTATTTCGCATTATTAAGTTTTACACCAACTTAAAATTCAACAAATTATTATCATTTTTATGATAAAAATATAACTGTAGGGCAATTTTTTTTCTGAATTAGAGCAATTTTTTAAAGGTATTTTTTGTCTGGTTTTTAACAAGGGCCTGAACCGTTGAATTAAATTTCAAACCGCTGTCGTTGTTCGGTGAAATGTTTCATTGAACGATTCTCTTGCGTTGTTGAAAATTTAAGAACTCTGTTTAATAACTGCAATTTAGATAACGAATAAGAAAAATGAAGTTACAGAAACGAGAGAATTATTACCACTCTAATAGTTTTATGATGTCTTGGAAACTGACCCTATTAGGATGGTTCATATGCACAATGATAAGAGCAAGTGCAAGGCTATTAAAATAACACACTTTTAATATCTATCCTTTTTTGCTGCTTATGAATATTTTCTTGGAGGAATTATGTCCACTTAATTATACACTAGAGATTTAATTAAAATAAATACAACCAATATTCCCGGTGAGCCAGTTAGTCATTAAAGGCGGACAGTTAAAGAACAAAATACACTCATGTCCATAAATTAAGGATAATGCAAGTTCAAGAAAAGAAAGAGTCAGAAGCAAAACAAATGTGACTTATTTGTTAAACCTATTTATTAAACAAAGTCAAGAGCAAAAAAGATGCTATATGTTTGATATCATTAATAAAAATTGCAATTTTTTGCATCCTGGAGGAAATTACAAAAAAAAAAAAAAAAAAAACCCCGCCTATTTACAAAAACCAATATTACATGGCTGGTATGATGGTTAATACATATTATGTCTCCCAGACGTTGCAATACAGTCCATACCCTAGGCATACTGAATATCGATCTGATCTCGGGGAATATTACACCACTCATCAAGCAATGCACTCCGAAGTTCCGATAGACATGTAGGAGGTGGTTGACGGGCTGCAACTCGTCGGCCAAGCATGTCCTTTGTGTCATGTCATAACTATGCGGTTATTGCTCTGAAAGGTTTATAAAGCGCTTGCGAACAATTTTACTTTATTGCCTATATTCCTTATACATCACTCTTTTACACTCTCGTCATGGTGACGTACTATCAATGTCATCTGGTGGTTTCCTGCAATTTGCATATGATTTTTGAAGAAGTGTGTGGTCATTTTACGGGTGATATATGTATTTTAGAGTTTGATTTCCGCGTGACTCTGGATTATCCTTAATTTATGAACATGAGTGTAGAATAATAAACAGCGTGATGATGCACGCGTAGACTTACACTTCCACAATCTGGTCCGCATCGTGTTTAGATTCATCGTGCAGATAAACAAGATATTAATATGCATTTAGGTTTATACGTTTTGGCTGATTGGTCTAAATTTTGATACATATGTGCAATTTCGATATTAAAATAGCATGCTGAAATTTATACAGAGTAAACAGCAAAGTCCTTTTAAATCAAAACGTTACATATGAACATAACATTTGGTTATACGGCGTCTCCTACAACCAGAAAATTAACGTGCTGTTATAGTAAAGAGGCTATGATAAATAATTAGGAGACAGGTTACAGTGAACCACACGGTAAAATAAGGAGGTTATAAGAAATCGCTAAGAAAGTAAAGGAAATCGACCAAGAAGTTCAGTTTGAAAAATATAAGCTTTATCATAATAAAAACTCAGAAAAAATTCATACAGTTATCATGAGAATTGGTATGTGTTTATATGATATTTGTGTTTAAAATTATGAGTTTTCTGTAGCTTGAAAAAGGTTTCGTCCTAAAACTGAAGAATGTATTCTTCGGTATTATGATATATTTTTTCCGAGTTAAGCATCAACGAAGTAAAATTTAAGAAATGAAGAAAACAATGAATAAAATGAGATAAAAAATATAGAGTAGGGGAAATACTGGTTAAGAGATTTTTCAATTTTAAGATGAATATTTTCTTCAAATCACGGAATATTTTTAATTATAATCTCAAATACCTTCCCCCATTTTGCAGATAACTTTATAAAACCAACTTGCAGCAATTTTTTTTTCATTGTTTTAACAGTTGCGTTTATACAAAAATGCTCGACGCTTTTAATAAATATATTTTTGTGTATATATTATATCTATTATTTCATTAAGAGCGCATTTAAATAAAAATGGAGATAGATAAATCTACGCACACATTGATATTAACAAACTACTATGGTTCGGACTAGAAGATGGTTATCTTTAATTTTTTTAATGCTTTTCACTTCTATAGAATAGAATGTATCTCGAAGTTTGAGAATCACATTTTAATAAACTTAATATTTTTTTTTTAAATTTAATTTTATTTTTTTGAGAACTCTTATATTTAAAATCCGTCCAGAAAATAATAAACTGTTTTTTCATCCAGCAGATGGCGCTGTAATAAATTGTGAAGCTGATGATGAAGAACCTTGGAGTTACCATGGAAAAACTAACGGTAAGAATAAGTAGGATAAACTCCCGAACTCAGATTATTCGAAATCCTTTCATGCCAAAAATGTATAATAGACAGCTACTTTGGATTTTCAAAAAATTGTTTTATTATTCTAACTTTTAAAATGGAGTGTTGCTGCTATTAAAAGTTATCTATATGTTTGGCGATTTTCTTTAGTTGGTTTTAAATACAAAAGCTATTATTTAGAATTTGTTATACAATTATATGACTAGTTATATTTTCCTTGCGATATAAAGTTAATTCGATGAAATCTGTATTCGCCCCTATTCTCTCTCTGTGTGTCTGTTTGTGTGCTGGAACTGAACAGGCTACACCGTTTGACTTAAAACTACCAAATTTGGCATATATATAATTTGGATTTTGAAAAAGTGCTTCTAGGAATGATTTTTAAAAATTTTTGTATTTAGAATTTTAATTAATTAAAAATTAAGTGATATTTTGAAGCTTTTCGACGATTATTGCCGAAAATATAAGAGTGCAAAAGTGATTTTTACATCATCTTAATATTAAAACAAAAATTATTTTCAATGATGCCTATTATTTCCCGCATAATTTATTTCGAAATTTTTAATCAATTTAAAAAATATTTTAATCATAATTTCTCTTACTACTCAAAGCAAAAAATAAAATTGAATTTGCACAAGCAACACGTTATGCTTGCATGAAAAAAAAAATACTTTTTATCAATATGTTGCCATCACACAGACAAAAATTCAAATTAAGATATTAACTCTCTTTAGAAACTAAACAGAAAATTATAATTTTTGACTTATATCTGTATGAAATAAAATAAACATAAAACATGACATTTTCTAGAAAATTAAATACAAGAAAAATGTTTCTATGATTTTTAAATTGCATATATTTTTAATTAATTAATTCTGGATTATTAAAGACAAAGGTGGTTATACAGTATATTCAAGTTAATTTGGGATCAGCAGCAAATTTTTGAATTATTACCATTCTTCTTATAAGCATACATATCTAATAAGAAAAAGGGCCCAAATGAAATAAATAATTCTATTTTATGTAGTTTCAGTCAAAAAATGTTCTGGTGAATTACATAATTTTAAATGGCCTTGTGTGCCATATTTAATAAAAAATATTTTTTGGACACTTATATTCTAATTTAAAAAGTTCCATTCTTTTGCGGTTAAAGCTAATTAAGTTACGAAAATGTAAATATCAAGATTTTATGAAAATGCGCGATTTTTGGGTCATTCTATTGACCGTCTCGAAGAAGATACATCAATCAGCGCCTCGAGTTTTTGATAAAATGATATCTTATAAAACGGCTGCGAATTCAGCCGTTTGATATTAGAGTATTGCAGTGGAAATGATGAAAAACAACAAAAGGGTCCAACAAAAGGAAAGGTTTAATTTAAACACAATTTATTAAGAGGAAATAAAATTGAACACATGATGAACTTATTGAACGTGTCATTATTGTCTTAACAGATATGACGGGGAAAACTTATAAATACATAAACGGTCATTACAGGACCTGAGACCAGTACCGAATCAAAACATCTTACAAACATAATGACACGTATTTATCTCATGTCTTAATTCTAAAATTTGTATATTAGCTACAGTTGCCAGATTAAATAAATGTCAGATACGATACCGATTAAATAGTTAAATGTTTAATGTGATTTACTCATACTAATGGACGCACAATAGCAGGTTCAAAATGCATTGCATCATTTTTCAATAAAGTACGGGAGACAAAATAATATGGAATTTATAACCTTAATGCCGAAATTTCCAAACAGTTTTTACAAATTTTATTGTCTAAAATTAATGAAATCATTGATTATCCTAAAATAGTAATATCCCTCATAAATTGGTCAGATTAGGTCACAGAAAATTGAAATGCTTTTGATTTTAAAATGCCAAGAATATTTACTAATTATGTTTCACAAGACCATTAGACAATATAAAATTTAAATTCACAATTACTTCAGAAGTACATTTATTATCGAAAATAAAATTTATTATTATTCAAATTTATTTAAAGTTATTTAAAAGTAAAACTGAAAAGGGAATTGTATGATGAATCAGAGAAACCTTTATTCAATAATCGTTTTAGAAATGACTCTAATTTTAAAAAATATTCTGTAGCAAACATAAGGCTTATGAATTATACGTTCCTGTACTCATAATTTTAAAAAAATATCTTTCGTTTCTGCAAAAACGTTTTTGGATTAGTTTTTTTTTTTTTTTTTTTGTTCAAATTTAGGACAGATAACAGAAATGCATAGTACAATGTAAAGAAAAATGTAAGGCTTATCAAATAGTACGATTTATAAGACTATTAAAAATTAAAATTAAATTAAATTAAAAGTTAAGCTTAAAATTTGCTGATAAAGCCACTAATAACAAGTTACATAAAACATTAGTCGAAAATTTTAATGGACATTAATCCCGGTAAACCGCTGGTCGCCAAAGGCAGTTAGTTATAAAATAAAATTATATACGTTAATTCTTTCTCATCAGTTAGCATTTTACATATTATTGATGCCTTTCAATGCCAATTACCCCCAATGAAGCAAATATTATGCAATATCTCTACGAAAATACTCGATATTTTGAATGATGTAAAATATTATGAAGATATTGTAACAATATTGTTAGCTGCTTATAGGGATAGTTTAGTTTTGGTGTTAAAACTTATTTATTTTGTTTATGCATAAGGGTTTTGATACGTCTTTATTAAGAAGCAGAAAATGGCTACTATTACTGGGTAGTATTGTGGAATGTCAAATCTGAGCATTCGTACAATATTCGACTTGAATTACAATGTATTTGATAAGTATCCATAAACAGAAAGATCCACAAGGGGACAAGGAAAAATTTTGAATTTGGCATATCGATTTCTGAAAAATAATGATATTGGCCCAAAATTTTAATTTCTTCTGATAATGTGCAGAGGATAGGCAACAACAAAATTGGAAAAACTCTTTCTTAATTCATTAATTGTTTGTTTGACTGAATAATTTTTATTTTACTGATTTTACATTGCTCACTGTATTATTAATATTTCTACTCAAACATCAGTTAACTGTGACCGTGATACAGAATGTTATTTACTTTCTTCAGCTTTGCTTGTATTTATTCTTTTTCTGTGTGGTAATTTCATATGTTCAATGCCTTTCGGCAATTAATTAAAATAATTTTTTTATTTGTTAAGATGATGGAAGCGCAATTTCCATCATTTATTTTTTCCATCATTTCCGTCATCAAGTTTTATTCCTCATAATGAACTAAATTGTAAGAAGCTAACGTCTATATTTAATATGGCCCAATACACAAATTCCATTATGGACCCAAATAATAATTAATTCCAATAAATAATCAAATTCCATAGTGGACGTGATCTGAACATGCGACCTTCTGATCAATGGGAAAGACTCTGTAATTGGAATTGATCGCTTAAAATCAGCAATCATTGTCCAGGAAAATGTAAAAATACCGTTAACAACGCCAATTAATCCTGGTGACAACCTACCATCTAGCTCAAAGAAAACATCGGGTGAAGCGCGATATTTGCCTCCAAATAAAACCACTCTTTCTGGTAAAGTAGTGCTTTTCAGTTCGTGCTACTTGTGATGTGTTCAGTATCTCCAAACCTTGGGGGGGGGGGGGATGATATTGGTTTGTTACAAATTGGATTGGCAATAAATGTTAAATATTTATTGCTTAAGTATGTAGTTTATAGCAACTTGAACTAAGGTTCCATAGAATGTTGTTTCTAGAATACATCTATTTGAAATTGTCTATTGAATGATATATTTTTCACTGCATATTCTTTCCCAATTTTCATAAAATATTGTGTTATATCACAAAACAATATTGCTCGATATTCAACAATATCGTCACATAACATCCAAGGGATATCGTAACAATATTGTGGAGCCTTTTGTGATAATAGAGCATTTGAGTATTTCACTCAACGTCGAAATATTCTTGAAATTATCAGCCAATTAAATCATTAAAGGCTCGATTAGGATACCTTCTGCTCAAGGAAAGAATACATTGAAAGACACTTAAGGTCAAATCTTTAATGTGTATCTCGATCAGAATACCTTCTGCTTTAGGAAAATATACATTGAAGAGCACTTAAGGTCAAATCATTAATGTGTATCCCGATCAGGATACCTTCTGCTCTTGGAAAGTATGCATTAAAGGGCACTTAAGAACAAATCACTAATGCCTATCTATCCGTCAATTGTTTCAGTATATCATTTCCGCAGAATGTACGATTTCCTCTCAAAAATATCATTTCTTGCAAAAATGTCATTTCATCGTTCCTTGTTATTTCGTTGCAAAGATGTCATTTCATCGTTACTTGTTATTTCGTTGCAAAAATGACAAAAATTAGAAATGAAAGATCAGATAGTGACGCACAACATGCATTAATTTAGAGGTTATAATGCTCAGTGATAAGCATGCTATATTTCTGGAAAACAACGCGTAATTCTTGCAGAGATCAAGGAGTTCTTCATTGATCATTTTCCTTCTGTAGTTTATATCTAACAGAATTTCATTATTATAATGTGTATGCAAATTTCAAAAATATATTTGCTTGTTTATTATCTTCCAATCCTTCCAATCTATTTATAAACTTTTGCTTCTCTGCTGAAAAATTGATCAGCTAAGCAAGGCTCTGTAGGCTGTTAAAAATAAAATGAGACATAGAAAGATAAGGTTTAAATAAAAAATAAATAAATAAAAAAAGGTTTCTACATTTTAGAACACAGATATATCCATATATCCATGCTCAAATTCAATATCATATGATACCAAACACGACACAAAAAATAAGCACGAATCCCCTAAAAAATTTCACTTTTTTAATATAAAAAGCTCTGAAATATCAAATACTATATTAATCAAAATTTTCTGTCATCTTCTACTTTATATTGAACTTTATATATAACTCTACTACTTTATATACAACTTAATAAGATAATCTGTTGTACCTGATTATCTAAGAATTATTACTTAAAAAATTATCTAAAGAAGAGTACTTAAAGAATATGTTATTCTCTTGCTTCTCGAAAAATTTCACTCTGTCATGAACAAATTTTTAAAAGGGCAAAGAGTTAGTAATTTGAATTAGTTATTAATAATTTTTGAAGAATAAAGCTAACTTTAGTTAAACATGTCGTTTGGTAATTTAAATAAATGTTTACAACATGAAATATACAGATAATCATTTTCGATGATGAATGCCAATGTGTCAGTCGTTGAAAGCAAGTAATCAAATTTGGAATCAAATTTAAAGCAGAAAACTCCAGCTCAGTTATCAAGTAAAACAAATATCTTTCTTATAATAAGTCTTATTTAAAATGTCTCTTTACTATGATTCGGCAATTTTAAATTCAGTTTATTAAGCAAGCCACCATGTCTAGAAATGCGCAAGCGCATCGAAAACAGTTTTAATAAATAAAAAATATATATATCATTTAATCAATTGTGGCGAAACTTTGAGTCAAATAGTACTCATGCTGCAATACATTTCTGTCAAAATCTAAATAAAAAACTTTTCAGAAGTTTAGATTGCTAAAAAGAGCCTTTCGCAACCAGCAGGTTCACCGGAAATAATTTCAATTAAGGTATCCAAACACGTTAAAAAGGTCAATTTTTGCTAAAAATGACATTTTTAAAAAGGACTATTGAATAGACCAGTCCTTGAACTATCCAAAACATGTTTACTTTTGTCTCTACGTTAATTAGAAGTCAAGATATTAATATTTTTGTAATGATCGGAAAACCGGAAGTGGATATTTAAATAACCGAATGCACCTATTTAAAGGACCAAAAACGTGGTAAAAATTCGGATAGTTGCAAATTTAGTTTTAAATACGGAAAAACGCAAAATGCCAATGAGAGTTTCAACGATTATTTTGTAGAAATTTGTAACTAAAGATGTCGTTGTTGAGCTTCGAACCCTCAGATTAGGAGCATTTATTTCTTTAATATATTTTAACGAAGGTTTTATAGAATTACTGAATATGCTTAAGGTTACTGGAGCGTATTCTAGTGCAAATACAGTTAGAGAATTTGCTGAGCTCGACAAAGACAGAATAAATGAATCTAGGCGGGATGAAACCGTGACCCGACCTCTCTCCAAATCAACTGGCGTTGGGAATTGCTTGTAACATCACGGAAAGAGACCGTTTCGGTGGTCCTGCAGTTGTCGTCTGGGGAGGCATTATGATGAACAGACGGACTGAGCTCCACGTTTTCGACAGAGGTTCTGTAACTGGAAATCGCTATTGTCAGGAGGTGATCCTTCCCCATGTGCGTCTATTCCGAGGTGCCATTGGATCAGACTTCGTTTTTATGGATGACAATGCATAGCCACACAGGACTCATGCTGTTGAGTAACTCCTGAAAAGTGAAGATATCACTCGAATGGATTGGCCGGCGTGCTCCCCTGATTTAAATCCGATAGAACATGTGTGGGATGTTTTGGGGAGACGCCTTGCGGCACGATTACATCCTCCTGGGAATACCCGACAACTTAAAAAGATGCTGATTGAGGAATGGGCACTCTTAAATCAAGAACTGTTGGACAATCTGGTGCTGAGTATGGGGAGACGGTGCGAAGCAACCATTGCAGTAAGGGGAGGGCATATCCCATACTAAGGAACATCTGATTTCGGTTCTTCCTCTTGGACAGACAATCATGTGTAACGATACTATGAGTTCAATAAAGCCTTTTTTTGATTGATTCCATACTGTACGCATTGTATTCATTTCTGCGCAACTATGCTTTCGTCATTCTTTCAGAACAAAATGCTGTATCTCATTTCTGAATTTCATGTCTCTCAGATGATTTCTCGTGAAGTTATGGCACCTGTTGCTTAAGTTTTGCACACCAGTGTAATTATCATATTACAATGAAATTTGATGGATTTAGTTTTTATACTATTTTCTAGGGAATGAACTAAAAGAATTTAGATTGAGTGAATATAAATATTTTTTTTAATTTACAGCCTATTGTTTGAATAATAGCCTCACAAATTTACTAATATTTTCCTGATAAATCTTTAATTGGTTCTAAAATTTTTATTTATTATTATAAGCATACGTTTGAAGTTCACTTCCTATAGAAAACTATGTAGTTTATTATGGTGTAAGTTTTGTCCTCTGAGAGTAATAGTTTTTGGTGTAGCCAATGTGAAGTCTTTTTAAGAATTTGCTTACATTTATGGTCTTAAATATTATTATAATTTTAAATATTGACATTCTTTTGCTAATCTTTTATAGTCTTCAACTTAGAAATATGGTTAAAGCATGTCTACACCATGTTTTACAAAAAAAAAATGATGCTCCAAACGTGTTCTGATACCTTAAATCATTTAGATTAACTTAATATCCATCGGTTGAAATTGCAGACATTAAAATCGTATTATTTTTATCGCCTTACATCTATTCATTGCATATATGAACTTTCTAAATGGTGATCAGATTCATGATACAATAGCACCATTAAAAATATGAAGTTCAGTTACCTTCTAAATTTAGTACTGAAAATTCACTTTTTTTAAAACAATTTCGTTTACGAAGTATAGAACTATTGTAATAGAAAGTATTGAAATCTTCAAAACATTCGAAATCGGGAATTGGACAAATCTCCGCGTTTCAGGTCTCTCTGAGTTCGAAAAACGCATTTTTGGAAAAATGTCGGTCTGCCTATCTACTACAAATGTAATTCAAAAGAGATCGCTAAAAAACTCGCAAAGAATGACACGATAGATTGAGCAAAAATGATAAAGTCACGCCAAAGATTAATATTTCTTAACAGATGTATGCCAATACCATGCCGTTCGCTGTTCTCTGGGATGACAATCTTTTAAGAGACATTGCGAGAAAGTTTTTGGGAGAATACTCCCACTGATTATCTGTCTGCAATCTACGCAGATAATAAATAAAATTCTTCTTCAGCTATAAATGTTGAAAGAAAGTGATTTTATAAAAAATGAAGAAGGTTTGAATTTCAGGGCAGCAATCTTATCTATGTTAAAAATCAGGAAAAAAAATTAGTTTTAAAATTTTATCAAAATTTAGAAAAAAATTTCACGATTATTAAATTGGTATTATTAAAAATACATTTTTTAAAAATTTAAAATGACGTAAAAATTATCCTTGTGTTGTTCTATGTGATATAATAATCTCGGAAGTTTTGGTGGGAAAATTTCAAAATGTGGCATAATTCTTTTTTAACTAAAATTCTAATAAAACTTTTAACACAATCGCTCTGAGATGCACATTTCCGCTCTCCAAAAAATGTACAGTGGCTCAAAATATTGAGAGTACACCTTACTTTTATTTGATAAATGCAACTTAGAATATAAATAACACATTACCGGGAAGTGCAAACATATTTTTATTTTTACACACAACAAATGGTTTAATTTAGAGTAAAAATAAAGAAAAATAAGCAAAAAAATTCTAAATTGAAAAGTTTCATAAATATTTTAAATAAAAATAAGCAGAATTTTGCGTCAAGAAATTGAGAGTACACCAATGAAATTTTTGCAATATCGCGCATAGAAACAAAGTGTCACTATTAAATTGCAGGTCTTTGGCTCTAAACGTCATGGTTCTGATTCGACCAATTTTTGGTGGTATATTAAGACATTTTACCCCATTCTTCCAGCACCATTCGTTTTAAATGGGTTTGGTTTCTAATTTTGTGTTTCGGAACTATTGCTTCGAGTGTGGCCTACGAATATTCAATGGCATTGATGTCGGGGTACTGTGGTGGTACTAACTGATATCTACAATGAAAAAGACACCATATTTTGAGGTTACATGCATTCTGTTTGGGGTCGCTGTCCTACTGAAAAACGGAATTTCCATCTAAACCCAAATTTTTAATATTTTCCTTTAGATTGCTGCGACCATATGGTTCATCCAACTTGTTGCAGAAACTTTTCAAATCATAGGCAGAAGTGTAAGTGCTCAAACTGTACTAAATGCCATTAGACAATCTGGATATAAAAGTTGCATTGTTAGAGAGAAACCGTTCATCAGCTTGCAAATTCAGAAAAAGCATTTGAAGTTTGCAAAAACTCAATTGAAGACCAATAACCTTTGGAAGAAAGCTATAATTAGTAATGAAAGAAAACTCAACATTTTTGCAGCGACAACCATCGTCCTGTATGAAAAAAGCCTAATACTGCTTTGGATCCAAAAACTTTACGTCCTACAGTTAAATATGATGCGACTCCGTCATGATTTGATGTTGCATGGCTTCATCCGTGGTAGGAAATATAATTTTTATAGATGTCATTATAAACGATATGGTTTACTTGGATACACTTCGTAACAACCTAAAGGAAAGTGCTGAAAATTTGGGTTTAGATGGAAATTTAATTTTAAGGCAGGGCAACGACCCCAAACACACGGCACTCATTGTTAAGATGCGGTATCTTTTTTATTGTAAGCAGCAGTTACACACAACACCACAGTACCTCGACGTCACTACCACTGAATATTCGTGAGCCACACTCGAAACCGTGACACAAGGACACAAGGAATATTCTTTGGAGCGCCATCTCCGGTCGGCAACATCTGTTGGACTCGGCTGCTTCGTTTGGACTGGAGTGGAAAAAGGTCTTGACTGAGGCTGGGAGGAGGGGGTCTTGGTTTAAGTAGTCTGGTTGCTAGTGGCTATTGTCCAATGGGAGGCTTGCTGCTATCGTCAAGGTTGAAGAGTACCCTGACATCAATGCCATTGAATATTTGTGGGCCATACTCGAAGCAGTGGTCCAAAAACACAAAATTAGAAGCAAAACCCATTTAAAACAAGTGGTGCAAGAAGAATGGGGTAAAATATCTTCAGATACCACTAAAAAATTGGCCGAATCAGAACCATGACGTTTAGAGCCAAAGACCGGCAATTTAATAGTGACACTTCGTTTCTATGCGCGATATTGCAAAAATTTCATTGGTATATTCTCAATTTCTTGAGGCAAAATTCTGCGTATTTTTATTTAAAATGCTTCTGGAACTTTCCAGTTTAGAAGTTTTTCGTTGATTTTTCTTTATTTTTACTCTAAATTAAACCATTTGTTATGCATAAAAATGAAAAAAAAAAACATGTTTGCACTTTCCGGAAATGTGTTATTTATATTGAAAGTCGGATTTATCAAGTAAAAGTAAGGGGTACACTCATTTTTTTGAGTCACTGTATATATTTGCATGAATTGTATGTAAGATAAATGTATATAAATATATGAGGAATAACCAATTCCGGGAATGTAATTTAAATCTTTTCACGTGCTTTTACTTAATTTACTTTCAAAATATCATCTTCCATGATAACGAGGGATTTCGTAGCACCAGAAGTATATTGTTCCATTTTTCTTGAGCAGCTAATTATTTTTAAATTACCAAAGGATTATAAGTTAATGTTTAGATTGTGGTTTCTTAAAAGTCAAAGGCACAAGAATCCATTTGTGATAGATATATCAGGTGACTTATCCGAAATATCTGTGAAAAGTATAGTCTTGATACTCATTTTCGGGTTTACTTTTTTCCAGAATATTAATAGTTAATTCTGATGTTGGGATGGTTGTTTTTTTCTTGCTCCATTTCTTCTTATTAGGATGGGATATTATAGGAGGAATTGTGGTATTCCATATTTAAACCTTGGGTATAAAACATGTTCCTTATAATATATAAAGTCGATCTTAAAATGTTTCTCCGTTCTTTTACTTTACTTTAAATTTGTCATTTTATAAAAAAATAAATCCCAGCAACAATTATAAATAACGGAGAAAAAATGAGTTCAGAATGAGAATTTTCACTGTGTTCAACATTAAACGGTATTACGCAGTGTTTTCAGCATTAAACCATATATAGAAAAAATGATGAACATTTTTCTTATTTTTGGCCTTTTAAACATTTATATCAGTTTTATAGTTTAGTTTACAATTTATATTAAATCATTACAGTTTATATAAATTCATTTTACAACTAACCTTTGATTCGTAGAACTTTATTTTAAATCTTAAAATCCCACTGCTGTAATATCCGAAGAATTTCGTCTTTTTCCTAACATATTTAAAATAATTTTTCCACTTGAGGAAAACTTTGAAGACCTTTTTTTTTTTGTTTCTTTATTTGCAGTATCATGGCTTTAGATATCGAAAACACCAAGGTATTCATAGCCTATATTAATAACTGAATTATGATCATTTTCTTCGGAAAAAGCTAAGATGTAGTTCTCCATTCATCGACTTTTTAAAAGCGCCATTTTGAATGTGAGCAAGATTTTTAGGTAACAGACGATAATTTACAGTTTCAAAAATGCAAATGTTGTGAAAATGAATTTTTCTAGGCAGACGATTTTTTTTTTACTGCGAAACAAAGTCGACTTTAAAAAAAGGTACAATCAGAAGCTGCATTTATTTATTTCGCACCTAGATTGTTATAAAAAGTGAATTTCTTGTAATAGACCTTCTGTTATGGATGAATAATTTCGCACGGTTTTTTTAGGACCAAGTGCCTGGGGCGAAACGTATCAAGACTGCTATGGATCCAACCAGTCTCCTATAGCCATTAAGACAGCCGAAACTGTCATAGATGCAGATACCGGAAAACTGCAGATGAAAAACTACGATGTCCCGATCACAAAAGCAACAATTGTCAATAATGGACATTCGGGTAAGATGAAGGACTCTATACGCATTATAAGTTCCTGTTTTAAGAACGTTATTTATTTTCTTTGGACCTATTTAAGCCACATACCATTTTCCCACAGTTAGTTTTTATAATTATAAAATTTTCCCCAAAAATATCTTACGATAGATAAACGTGTAATTCGGTTTTGAGTGATTACAGTACTAGAGTATATTAATTAGAGTCATGCTGTTTAATCAATATCATTCTTTCAATGTTAGGAAAAAAATATCCCAAATATTATCGAAGTCTTTCATCCACGAAATAATCTCTTCGCACTTGTATTTTTGCGATAAAAAAAGACAACAATTAAATTTTAGATAAGAATTACATAACTTTAAAAGATGCAATTTCGTTTTTACTTGTAGCTCAGATAACACCGAAGGATGACGTGGCACGAACAATCGAAGTCGAAGGTTCAGTGTATACTTTTCAACAACTGCACTTCCATTGGGGAAGTCGTTACGATCAGGGGTCAGAACACACTTTGGATGGTCAAAGATACGCTTTGGAGGTGAGTCCGAGTGCAAAAAGAATGTGAATTATTAAAATGTAAACATTTTTACCTTCTCACTTACGTAGTACTGAAAAAGTATAGAATGGTCAAAAAATTCGAACTAGAGAATTTGTCGAATCTCAAGGTTTTCTATCTCCCTGAGTACGAAAAACACATTTTTGTAAAATGTCCGCCTGTCTATCTGTGGAAATGATAACTGAAAAATTATTTGAGTTAAACGGTTGAAATTTGATATATCTTCCGTATACGAAATTTGTAGGTTTCCATCAAAATTTGAACAAAATCCGTCGGGAGGAAATCTGTCTGTCCGGTTTTTCGAATATAATTTAACATGATAATTATAAAATGAAGAGAACTATATGGATAAAATTTGGCACACACATTAAACATTTATAGTGAAGACACCTATCAAATTTTGAGCCAAATCCAATGAGAGGGTGGCCATCTGTCGGTCTGTACTTTTAGAAACATACAAAGCGATAACTTAAAAACGTAATGAATTAAATAAATTAAATTTGATAGGTGTTTGGGATTTTGTGACTGCAAGTGTAGTTTTTTGACAAATTTTTGTTTCAATTGATTCGGGAAAAGACAGTTAAAATACAGATTCGATTTTTCGACGTTAACAACCGCATACCATGGCTTAATTTCCAAATAACTCGACCAAAGATGACACAATAGATTCAATAAAACTTCTAAATTCACACCAAAGGTTAATATTTCGTAACTATTGTACGCCAGTTCCATGCAAGGTATTCTCTTATATAACACCTTAATTAGAGAGTATACAAGATAGTTTCAGATGTCGTCTTCGTCATCTGACCAAAAAATTACGAGGTCCGACCCAAAATAGCCTTAGTGTTGCTTTAAAACGGCACGTTAACGTAACTAAGCTAAACTAAGAGAGTTTTGGGTAGACCATGTCTTTTGGTTTAGGAAATCTTCCTTTTAATTTTAAATATGGTTTGTGTTAGTATTTTCACACGAATATATATATATATATATATATATATATATATATATATATATGTGTGTGTGTGTGTGTGTGTGTGTGTGTGTGTGTGTGTGTGTGTGTTTATGTATATATTTGCTTTTTTGTAAATATAATAATTCAGAAACATAACTACTGAGATGAAAAAAATTTATGAAAAGATTTTGTGACCAACATTGCGAATCTGTCTTAAATTTTGTATTCAATTTTTGAAAAGGAAAACTTCTAAAAATGCATAATCGGTTTTCTTCATTGTATTACGAAGCACAAAACGCGCTATACTGCATCAATACTCGCGTAAATAGTAGATTTGCGCTTGTAGATTGTCATGAACTTCAAGGATTTTCTGTCCCCATCCTTATACAACCCTAATGGCTATTCTAGAATTGGATAGCCGTGCAGTGAGAAGCAGCGAAAATATTATTTGACATCGGAGTCTAAAACCCTCCGCGCTTTTGTGCATGCGTTAGGAAGGGTTTAATTCGTCAAAATAGCGGTGAGAGGGAAGATGAAAGGAGGAGATGTTTACATTTAACAATAAAATAAACTCTCGGACTGAATTAAAATAATACGACCAGAAATGACACGATACTCACATACACGAGAAAAAAAATGAACAAAAAGTATCTAATAAGGCGAAAATCAAGGTCAAAGAATGACGAAGAATCCCAGAAATGAGCTCATCCTTCCGCGTCTCTCCCCTTAACGAAATAGAATCGTCGAAAAGTGGCTAGCCGCTTATCATTCAGTGCATTCGATCATCATGGCTTCGCTAAAAAATGAAATACAAATCGTTGTTTTTGAATTTTTTGTTGCTGTGAAAGAGATTTTAAGGGAAAAAGAATGAAAAGAAAGATATGTTGGATAACATGATTATAACAAAAGCGGAACGTCAATGCAGTATTAAATTCTCTCATTGTTTTTAAATAATTCATCCATTCATTATAAAATTCAAGAATCTTTAGGTCAGTTTAAAATCTTGGCAAAATGTCACATTATTTTTCAATTAAGTGCAAACAGTCATAGTTCTGACATTCAATTTCCAAAAGTGTACAAATTATTAAAAACCTTTTATCTAATGGTACACTAGATGTACAGTTCGGAGCACGCATGCGTCGATTATGGTTTTTGATGTGTGGGAGAGAGAAAATGAAAAAACTCGGATCGCGTTGACAACTTTCGTTGGCTCTGGTGAAATCCCTAGGCCTAGAACTTCAGTAGAATTATGTTACTGCCATGTCTCTCTGCACGTCTGTTTCAAGTTTGGAAGCTGTTTAATGATACTATGAGTTGTAAAGATAAACAACAAGAGGAGAGAAATGAAGGTGCCGCTGGTTGTTTTATGTATCATGAACTTTAAGTGAATTAGATTATAATAGTATTTCAATAATTCAGTATTACTGGGATAGATGAAAAAATGAATTTCCGACATTATAGGACTATAAAAAGGATTGTTTAAAGTGACATATTTTATATTATATATTTATATATTTCATGATATATGTTGCACTTCAAGATATAAAAGAAATTATATAACCAAAAAACTAACCACATAAGCGTATTTTAAATTTTTAATTACATAAAATCCGTCCAGTGGATGTACGATGAAAAGTTTAACATGCTAACCAATGGCTAATGGCCTCTACAAAAAAACCATAACATAGGTAACAAAATACAGATAAGAACAGCACAATCAAAAATCAACAGGACATAGGCACAGCAAATCGTTATCACAAAGTCCTCATGTAGAATTCACTGGAAACTTTAAGAATAGATTTCACTCAAATACTCACTTGAGCTTGATTCAACTACCAATAACTGATTTTTTTCTGTGTTTTCAGAAGACCTGTAACAATGCATCAAATCTTCTAGAATACACGCTGTAACTCGAGTTTTTATATAGCTATCACCGAAATTTTCGAATATTCTGTGTCCTTCATATGGTCGCCAGGTTTGTAGCAAAGGCAAAAGATTATCCACTGGATCCACTGGAGCTATCTGTAAAAAGTATTGTTTACCGAGAAACAAATTGTGCATTGAAATAATATTACAAATAAAATTACACAATAATAATTTAATGAAAAGATGAGATCACATTTAATTTCATAAGAAACAAAGTAGTTAAGAATTAATTCAAAACTAAAAGTATGTTCTGAATGGGATTAATATTAGATTTCTTCTAAAAACACTTAATAGTTTTAAATTTTTTTCCGTTCTCTCCCCCCCCCTTCCCTTCTTTTGGCCTTATGTTTTGTTTTATGTTATTTAATTTTTAGAATTATCAGAATGTTTAAAAATTATTTTTATTATTATAGTTCTTTACTTTTTTTGTCGTCAATTAATTATACAAATAATAAACAAGTTTTCTCAAATTCGAAAGCAGATGGAGCCACCAATAGGGAATCAAAATTGTACTAAAATTAATCGATTAACTAATAATATGTTGTGAAAGTTTTCAGAACTCTACTACATTAGAAACTGAGTGGAACTTGAATTACGAAATTCCATGAAGGAAATTCATTGAAAGCGAGGGGGAAAAAAAAGAAAAAATGCTAATTGTATTTTGTATTAGAATTAACTAACTGGTGTTTTCAGATGATCAAACTTAAGTATATTTCAGGACTTTATTTTTAAAAAAATAATCTAATAAAATTTTATTTAAGTTTCTCTTTGCTTAATAAATCATACATCTTATTAAAATGTGGGTCTTTTCATTCACAGGCTCATTTCGTACACACTAACAAAGAAAATGCAATTGCCGTGGTAGGAGTCTTTTTCCAAGTAAGTCATAATTCTTTTAGATAAATTAATTTTATTGTAATTGCAATTCATATAAAAAATTCAAGATAGTTATTTCTACCAATAATAAAGGCAGATGTACATGTTTGTACTCATTTTGAAAGACCGTTTGGCCTAGAAGTAAGTACAGGGTTTTGCAATTATATAATTTAGAGGGTAGCAATGCACATTAACGAACAATTCTTTTTTTCCAACTTTAATTAGAATTCGAATTAATAAAAAGATATTCTGCGATATTTTATCGTTTGTGAACGATAACTTTGCTATATAAAATATATATATTCTGACAAAACTGATTTTTTTAAATTTTTTTAATCAAATAATTCTTTTGATTGATAATTTTTAAAAATAATTAATTAAATGAAAATTAATTTTTAATTAGTCTAAATATTCCGCGTATTTTTTATTACTAAAATGCGGAAATTATTTAATTTTTTTTTTTGAATAAATGTCTAAAGTATGTTTCATTGTTGCAATGAAACTCAAAGCATTTTCATTATTTCTTCAAATATTTAACATCGTGATAATTTTTCCATCGCTGAAAGTTAAAAAAGAAAAATTTATGTTTAAAATATGTTCAGTTTACTTGATTATTAGAGTATCGTGAACGATAGAAGATAGACGGACTTATTAGCACTATGATGTCATGTGACTTGACTCCATCAGAAAAGCTCATTTAAACAATAAATAAAGAAGATGTAAGGATACTGAAATAATATGGCTTTAATGCTTATCATACTTTAATGTTAAAAAAATATTCTTGAGAAAATTATGAACAATAATTTGAAAACTGATCTCCGCTTTTTTTTTCCCCAGTAAAGTCGTGTTTTTTTCTTAGAAAATGTTTAAATACGAATCGCATATTGATTACATATAAATATTTTTCAATCTTACCTACATATGAACTGGTCATTTAAATTTTTAAAATATCCTGAATGCACTTAGTTTAGTATACTATTCGAAACAATTTGCTATATTACAGAATTAATTTTACAGTTTACTTATCATTACTTATATTTTTGAACTAATAGTCAGTTTCACCATGATTAAATCGGGTTTGAGATGGCGCTATATGACATTGTCAGCATGAGAGCAGATAGAAAAAAGCTCTAACAGTTATTTATAAAATATATATATATATATGCGTGTTTTATGTGTAAAACACCTATGCATATAAACTTAAAAGGCAAAAGTTTAAATATAAATACATAAGTAAAAAAATTAAAGCAAAAAGCGCGACTCGACTCAAACCGATGAACCGCAACACACGCCACATTTATGTTGTTCTGAGCTCTATGCTGCACTGCTCACTCTCCGAAGCAGAAGTTGAATATACTTATTCTAATAGTTAGTATGTAATATTTTTTATGTGCAAAATCGAGGTTTTTTTTTTTTTTTTTTTTTTCAAGAAAGAGTTTTCGAGTTTTTTTTAAAGCAAAATCTTTCTAAATATAAAATTTGATCCAAATCGTTAGAGACGTTTCCGAGATACACGAAATAAATTTATATATATAAGAATTACTCATTTAAAGTTATAAGAAAAGAGATTTAAGGGGAAACAAACACAACAATCATAGTAAACCATACGCGGCTGACAGTAGCGTTGTTATAATCCTCAAAGATAAATGCACTAAACTGCGAAAACCATGTGATATAGCAGAAAATACACTGCAAATTAGAAAACAAAACTCATTTTAGTCCCTTCCTTTCTTTTCAGTCATCAACTCATAGCAGCGAAGGATTCGAACCGATAGTTGAAGTTTTGTCTGACATCCCTTTTAAGAACGACTTCACGGATTTGAAGTCGGATTTGGTCCTTGAAGAGCTGTTGCCAAGCAATCCATCCGATTATTACAACTATGACGGATCACTCACCACTCCAGGTTGCAATGAAGGAGTTGCATGGTTCATTCTGAAGGGAATCATGGAAATGGGGAAACAGCAAGTGCGTACGATTTATATATTTTCAGCTAATTAAGGATTAAGGTTTCAGCTAACAAGAAATCCTGTAAGATTAGTAGGTAATCCAAGTCATGATCACTCACTGATTGAGAATTTTTGATAGAGCTATTAAGATAGAGAATTTATGCTATACAATATCACAGACGAAACATTTGTTTTACGTCAAAAATCACCGGTGGGATCATTCATAATAGATCATAAGTAGAGTTATGAAATTTAAAGCTTGAGGGACAACAGTTAAGATAGATGGTTGTTGTCTCTAAGTCTCTTTTTTCAAGTTAGTTTGAAGCTTCGCATCTGCAAAATAATACTCTTCAGGAAAACCAGCAAACTTTGCTGATTCGTATCGTCTCAAATATTAAATGAACCAAATTGTACTTCCGAAAACAAACTATATCACCAAGATTATTCGAAAAATATTTATGCGAAATGAAGTTAAAAAAAACAATTTTATTTCCTTGAAAGTAGAAATTTGTTTCAACCGGGATTAAACAGTTATGTATTCTTAAAGTGATTGATACACCAGCAGAAATCTTCTTCATGAGCACAACTGACCCTTGCAGATCTTGGCTGTCACAATCACGCGCACTTTACAGCACTTTCTATCCTCCGCAACTCCCTTCCAGTTCTTTATCCTCAGAACACTCAGTCTCTTTCCACATCATCCAGCCATCTAATTGGAGGTCTTCCTCTGGCTCGGGATCCCATAGGATTTTTAAAAGTGGATATTTTGAGGGCGCTGTTTTTAGGGCTTCTCCAGATATGGCCGAGCCATCTTAACCTATTGCTCTGAATAAACAGTATTATCTATGGTTGCCAGTAGAATTTGCATAATTCAAAATTGAATCTGGTTCGCCAACATCCTCTCTCTAGTACTGAGCCAAAGATAGTTCTAAGAATCTTTCTCTCGAACATGTTCAGATAAGGCTCAGTGTCCAAGTTGAGAGTCCAAGTTTCACTTGTACAGAGCAGAACAAGCACAATTAGAGTCTTATAAATTCTTAGTTTAGTTTTTTGACTGATTAAGTTGGATCTTAGTTGTTTTTTCAGTCCAAAGAAACATTTATTAACCATTCTTATTCTGTTGAAAATTTCTGCTCCGAGTTTATTATTGTCATTAATCATTGTGCCAAGGTATTTGAAATGATCTACTTTTTCGAAGGTATGACCGTTAATACACAGAGGAACACTGTGATTTATAGTTGAGGGTGAGAATTCCATAAATTCCATTCCACTAGTAGAAGTACTCAAGAAAATTAGAGTAAAATTTTCATGTTGCTCAGGTATGAAAGGTTATTCAGAAAATTTATTAAAACCTAGCTCGTACCTCAGCATTTAAAAGCAAATTTTTAGCCACATTGCGTTATTAACCAAACACTTTTTAAATAACTTATTTGTACAAAATTTTTAATTCATCGGCAATTAATTAATTAAGAAAAATTCCCAGCATCACTATGAATTTCGAAATCTTCCTTTTTCTGTTTGGATGTTCGCATCTGCGAATCACGCCTCTCCCGGATAATCAACAAGCTTTCCTGACTCATATTATTTCGAAACAGCAATAAAACACATTCTTTCCGCTAAGCGTCTTGGTGGCTCCAGCAATAACAAAAGTACCGAAAGTGTGATGGTACAATGAGTGCAAAGACACAAGAATGTTATCAATTTATTTCTCTTTTTTAACTATAGACAGATTGCATGCATAATTCTTTTAAGCAAAAGAAATGATAAGTTCATTTATGGCCGTCATATATCACTATATCATCAATGATCTTCCTATACTTCATTATTTTTAAATCCCTCGCCATAAATCGGCAAAAGAAATGCCAACCGCCGCCACCCATCTTGGCATATTACCTATAAAAGCCTTTGGTGATCTCATAATAATTTGAAAATCGCCAAATAAACCCATTATCTTACCGTTCTTGGCACAATCTGAAAATTACCAAATAAACCCGGGGACAGTACACATAAAGAAGCATCGGTCTTTTTCATTTGATGATAATTTTTAATTCTTTCAAACACAGAAGGATTTAAAGAATTCAAATAAGACAGAAACTCATCGAAAATTTAAATCATCCAAAAATTCGAATTTAAGCAAACGAAATTTAAAAATTAATGCTACAAGAGAAAACAATAATTTTTAAATTAAAAATTTCTGTAGCGATTTGCTTTGAATTTCTGTCAGTTTTATTAATTATTATATAATCAATAAATAAGTCATTATAAAAATGAAATTATTTTTATTATTTAAAAAAATTAAATGACTTTAAAAATAACAATTTCTACAACGAAAATATGAATAATAAACAAAACAATACGCAGTAATTTAGAACGGGCAATTGCGCAGTAAAATTGACAATAAGCTGTGCAATTCGTAACTAATTTCTTCAAAATTATTTTAAAGCATGAGAAGTTTTTATTGATTTTCAAACTATATCGCATATAGTCTATTAATTAAGACTAAAAATTATCCACTTATTTGAATAATAAGAATGTAAGGCAAGAGTGTATTTAAAAAAATAATTTTGAAATAAAAACATTTTTTTTTCCTTCACAATTTTTAGTTTGGCTTCAAATAGGCCAAAGTAAAATCAAAATATAGATGATATTTTATTATTATTTTTATAGGAGAATTTAGGAATAAGAGAAAATAAATTAGAATTATCAAAGTTTCCGAATTAAAAATGTTAGAATCACTCAAATTCCACTGTGGATATGCATATCAAACAACCAGTTCGCATTATTAGAATTTAAATTGAATTTACATTCAACAGTTATGTTTAAGATTGTTAAAATGAGATCGCAATCATCCTACTAAACCATTATGAATGCAAGTGTGTTAAAAAATCAGCATTGACTACTTAATTTAAATAGCGAAAAGAGAGAGAGAGTGAAAGAAAAGAAAAAGAAATAAATACTAACAAGAAAAATGTACTTGGTTGGAAATTGCAACTAAAAACTTTATTGCTATTTTATTATCTAATAAAAAATAAAACCAAACGATAATTTACTTTTTAGATCTTGCTGGTTTATTATTATTAATAATACATGTTTTTTTTTTCGACTGTTTAAAAGTAGACAATAATTTTGAAATTCTCAGGAAAAATGCTTGATATTATTTCGTTTGTATAAATTGTACCTTAATTTCAAGCATGAATAGCTCATTTTATTTCGAAACGTTCATTCTTCAAACCAAATATTCCTGCTTTAATATACAATATGTTTTTTAAATAGTTTTGCGAGAAAAAAATAATTACTTACAATTAAAAATTGATTGATATTCTTTTTTTTTTGTTTTTTTTGTTTTTCCAGCTTGCTGAATTGCGGGATTTGTATTCAACAACAAAAGACAAGGACTATGCAGGTTGCAAACTGACAGATAACTACAGACCTCTTCAACCATTAAATGATCGAGTTGTTATTGAAACTTCAAACTAAACTTCCGTAACCTTGTATACCTTTCAATTTATTAAATGACAAATATAATACTTTAAAATGCACTATATCTTCATTTAATTTTATTTTAATATTCAAGTGGGAAATTTCACAGAAGACAAATTTGGAGAATTCATTTGGGCTGCCATCTGTTGAACTGAAATTTAAGTTATTATTCTTGGAAGATAATGCATATTTGGCATTAGCTTTATGAACTTTTGCCACACCAAAAGTATTAATTTGAGGGTCGATGGAGACGAAATTAGAAGCATTGGGAGCCCAATAAAATAGAGTTCCATGACAAATTAAAAAAAAAAATGTTTTCACGTTCGGAAAGGCAATAGAGAAGAAAGCAAGAAGAAAGAAAAATCTTTGTCGCGGCAGCCGTCTTCAAACCTTAAGCCTAAACAATTGCAAATATTGTGAGTACACGAATGAAACAATAAACGTGAAATGAAAAAAAAAATGGTATGTAATTCTGTAGCTTAATTAGTGTTCAATTTCCACATTTTTCTGTTCGGATTTCATTTCTCTTTTCAAATTAATTTTTTTCAAAAACAAAAATAGAAAAGAATCTTTTATTTAAAAAAAAAAACTAATTTCTTGGAAGAATTACAATCTGAATATGTGTAAAAACCTTTAGTACTCAAGAAGATTAAATCAACTTTAATTTCCTTTAAATATTTAAATTACCGATTTGAAATTTTGAAAATCGAGTTTTTTTATTTAAATATACACCCACTAAGATTTAGCAATATGCCTGGAAATTTTACCGTTATACCTCAATAAATAAATAAACAAATTCATTCATAACAAAATTTGAATTGCTCGTACTGCCATCTCTTATGAATAGATTAGATTAATTTTAATCTCTTGTTAACATATTCGATGACTTTAAAAACAAACTTTTTATTTGTTTTATTTTTTCTCTATTGAATTTGTTAATGAATAATTACTTTGCATTTTACTAAAAAAAGGAAAAATAAGTAACTAATTGAATTTCTTGAAATGTATCGGAATTTTATAAATATTTTAGGAATAATGTTCGTTTCAATTTATAAAAAAAATTCTGCAATTATTTAAATTATATTTTTAAAAAAATTGTTAGAGACGACATCAGTTTTTGATTTTCTCATTCTGTGTTGTGATTTCTTTTTACTGAATTAAGTAAAAGGTTACATTTTTATTTATTTAATTTTTATGCTTTGACAAATTTTCAGGGAAGCTGCTTCAAAGCAACAGTAAAAAAAAAGAGAAATCCATTATTCTAGCAATTGTATTTTATATGTTTGTATATTATGTATTGTATATGATAAGTTTATGAATCAGATAAATTCTTATATTCTTTTTATATTATCTATAATATTTTGGATTCTTTAGCAAATTTCATAATTAAAAATTGATCTTAGTAGCTGAAAGTAAATACTACAGCGGATTACTTTTCATCAAACCCAAATTATCAATTTCATCAATATGAATATATTTTCGGACATTTTTATGATCCTCTAGTATTTTTGCAACAAGACATACAGTTTAAAATAAACTACAAAATAGTTCTTTCCGTTTATTTTTTGTGAATAGGAGCTATATAAATTAGATGTTAGGCTATATGAAGTTATAATATTTACTGCGTAATAGAAAAATTAACTATAGGCAATTCGTAACAATTAAAAATGCAATATCTGATAAAAGATTTATTCAAATTTTGAGCGTTTCTTTCAAATTTTGAGCGTTTCTTGAACTTATAATCACTGAAGATTTTATATACAATAAAATATTAAGAATGGCACACTACAATTCTGAAAGCATTCAGAAATTGCTAGGTATGTGATATTCAATCATTAAGAAAAAAAGAATCGTTTTAGAAATAATATCTCTATAAATCGTTTGTTTCTTGGCATGTCATTGAATGCTTTAACTTAAGATAGAAGTTGTCAGATCTGCACACAAGAGATGGCAGCTCTAGTTATTAAAAGTGCAATCAAATGCAGGAAATGAAGTTAAAAATTACAGTTTCCTTTTCATTTAGAAATTCATTCAAAACTAACTAACAGTTATCACATTTTCGGAGTTATTGGGAAATAAACTAAATATTGTTTCTTAATGAATGAGAGCTGGGAGAAAAAGTTATGTGAATTTGGTCATATTGATAATATTATTTCCAGATAAATTTAAATAATTTATTTATTTAACTGAATTTCATTTTAATGATTTTTTTTAATTTTTATTTTTATAAGTCCAGATTCGTAAGACAAATTTAACTTGAAAAAAATATCTTCCAAAAATTATTCAAAATTAAAACTTTTTTTGAAAAAAAAAATGTTCAAGACGTCAATTTCTTAAGAAAATGTTACTGACAATGCATTATATCTCGAACAATGCGCTTGCACTTGTCAACTAAATCACAAGCTACGTTTACGTTTTGTGAAGACTTTGTAAATAGAAGAATTGCATTAGTATTCGACTTTTCAGCTATAAAAACGCACATGAATAAGTTGATTGTATTGGAAAAAGCTTGTGGGATCTCCAGCTAATAATCCTGAGCTGCCAGAAAAATGAACAAAAGAAATTTAGACATATACTTCAAAATTTTCAGAAAACTTTTTAAATATAAAGGCTTCTTCAATGTTTTTCTTCACAAGTTGATTAAACAACGATGTCTGAAATAACTATTTAACACTAAATTTCAATTGTAGTTACAATATCTCCTACCTAACGATATATTTAAGTCATTGCGTTTTTTAATTATCGCGTTTATATGTTTCTGAAAATGCAAATCTACAGACAATCAACTCACTGTTGGTTTTGTCTCAAATTTTGAGTGGTGCTTACATTGTAGATGTTAAATCTGTGTACCAAATCTTATATATCTAGCACTCTTCGTTCTGTAGTTATCGCGTTAATTTATATTCGAATAGTTGGACAGACGGACTTTCTCCCCACAGATTTTATTCAAAATTTATAGAAATTTGCAAATTTGGTGTATTGACCATGTACCAAATTTCAACAGTTTAACTCAAAGCGTTTTTTAGTTATTTTTGTTACACACAGACGGACATTTTCCAAAAATGTGCTTTTCAAACTCAGAGTGAGTTAAACTAAAACGTGGAGCATTAATCAAAACCGCCAGTTCGAATTTTTCAATGATTATACTACCTTTACCAGAAAGTAAAAAGAAGGTATACTTAATTCACGATATTTGAGTTCAGAAAAATCATACAGTTTTCAAGAGTTATCATTTTTGGGAATTTTCTGCGTCAGTCTGACAAATGGAAAAATTCCTTTTCAATTTTGGACGAAATCGTGTTACGAGAAGTCTGCCACTTCAAGAACATGCGAACCCAATAGCTCAAAAGCATAGATTAAGGATGTGTAACTTAAATGCCATTAGCAGCGAAATAAATGAAGTTCAAGTTTATGTAAGTTCGCAGATAAACCAAAATATCAGTCTTTATAGAAACGTAGGTTTTATATTGAAAACACAGTATGAAAACGAACAAATTTACAGTGAGATAAAATTATATTTTTTGACATTTGAAATCTCTTCTCTGCTATTATCTTTCCCATTTCGAAGGGAAATTTGATTTGCCATGATTACTTTCAGAAATGTCAGTAATTGTTTTTCTGACAGGAAGTTTATTTCATTTTACAAAGGAAAGCAATAAATATAATAACGAGTCATACAACTTGATTTAAATTCTGAGTTCAAATTGAGAATACATTGGTCGAAAGAAAATTACGTCACTGGAATGCATCTACATTTTTTAAAAATCGTCTGTGTTCTAGGAAAAAATGTGGATTTTTCCAAAAAGGAATTCTAAAATTAACTGCAAATCTACCTTAATATTTTATCATTTTTTTTAATAATCACTTGCGTTCTGATTGGAAAAACTATTGTATTTTTTGCCAAATTTTATAGATAAATGAATTATTTCTTGGGAGCTGAATAGGAATATTATTTAAAAAGATAGAAGTTAATTCTCTTCAAACGTGCCGTAAAGCCCTTCATTAGATTTCATTTAAATTTACTTCTGCAATAGTAGTAAAATAATCTATACTTATATAAAGCTCAATGTGTGTGTGTTGACGCTCTACAGGCCAGACCATTCAACCTAAAGCTACCAAATTTGGAACATGCATACTTTGGAGGTCGGGAATGGGCACCTGGGGTCCTTTTTTTAAATTTTTAATTAGAATTTTAATTATT
>JAPMOR010032910.1:480751-528647 GCA_026543865.1 Argiope aurantia | reverse complement strand
TCCCCCACCGCCAAATGAATAAGTCTTCAGTTCCCCCCCCCCCACGCTAAGGAGGATAGGCTTAACTTATTTGCGTCCAATTATTTCAAACGATTCTGTTTATCTTCTTAGTGCTTGATGCATTTTAAATTAAACGTTGTTAATTAATCGATCTTACAGATTCATTCTGAAATACTTTTGAATTAAAATAAAACAGAATAAAGGAAATTAAAAATTTCTGATCTGCGTAGCGTTACCCCAACTGGCGTAGAAAAGTCACGCATTTGCGTTACCATAATTCGCGTCGAAAATTCACGCATGCGCATTGTGTTCTGATTATTGACAACTCTATTTTCAACGGATACGGATTTGGTTTTGAAGGCTTATTTCAAATGACCGATTATTTCAAATGATTCTGTTTATTTTCTTAATGTTTGATGCATTTGAAACTAAACATTGTTAATTAATTGATCTGTTTATGATGAATCTCATGAAATTTTGTAGGAAACTTCTTGAGATATTACATAAATTAAGAAAGATATTCTTTAGTGCCCATAAGGTTTAAATACTCAGCTACTCTGTTTTCAGTACTCATATTTAAAAAAATGCTTTGTTTCAGTAAAAAACGTTCTTATATTAATTGCAATTTAACCATTTCCACTTTAATTTAAAGCATAAATTCTACGAGAGTTAACAGAAAATAGATACATACATATTACGTTATGGCTGAAGGCTTTTATAATATTATGAATGAATTATATGACAATCAAAATTTGAAGCTTTAAAATATTTTGATGAAGAAGTTATTAAAATAGGAGTTACATAAAATATTTAATTATTAAAATTTTAATGAGCATTAAGATTGGCGAACCGGCTGGTCGCCAAAGGTGGCTAGTAATAAATAAGAGTAAGTATATATATCGATTCCCAAAGTATTTCCTGCTATTGCTGTGAAATGAGGCATCCATGTAACATGATTAAGAATAGTTCATTGGTGAATGTTCTGTTCGTGATCGATAATTAATAAGTTTCGGTGATTGGTTTGTTCGCAAATGAAATATTCAATTAATTAAAAATTACATGAAATATTACCATCTTTTCACAATAACTTCAAGAAAAATTATTTTAGAATAAATATTTTTTTAACCATAAAATTTAAAAATGTTCCTTTTTAATGATACTAATTTCATTTCCGGTCTACTTTTTCTTCAATTTCAAAATTTTACATATAATTGAATACATGCTGATGACTTTTGAAATAAATAAAAAATTGTAGAAGTTTTGCTGTTTCTGTCTAATGGCTAGATTCTAAAATTGTGCATCATATATTTTTTGATATTTCTATTCTATTTTTAAAAAATATTTTTTGACAGTTTATTTGTTAAATAATTATAATATTTATTTATCTCTTATAATAATGAAGATGAATGTGTGTGAGTCTTGGTGCTATATAGACATGTCTATTTGATATATAGTACAAAATCTGGCACATGTATAACTTGGAAACTGGAAATGTACACTTCGAAACAATGGTTTTTTAAAACTTTAATTAGAACTTGAATTAATTAAAAACTAAACTGGATTCTATCATTTTCCAGTAATTATATCCTGAAATATTACAGCACAAAAATGAGTTTCACACCGTTTTGAAATCTTAAAAAATGTATCTTTAATGATACTAATTTAAGAGTCATGCAAAATTTTTCTCAAATTTGGTAGCTTTTAAATTTTTTCTAATTTTCAACAAGTTATTATATTGTTGCCTTGAAATTAATACAATTTTCATTGTTCTTTTAAATATTTAATAACATTATTTTCTTTTGCTGTTAAAGAAGAAAAAAAGAAGAATTCTTTTTTTAATTTGTTTAGCTTACAAGATGATTAATAAATAGTTACGACGTTTCAAAATTTTAAAGATAAATAAACAATTCATCTTAGGTTTTTGACAGTGCTATGAAGTCATGAGATTAATCTCCATTCGAAAGGTTTATATGCACAGTAAATAGAGTACATGTAAGATAATTAAGATAACACGGTTTTTAAGTCGGATAATTCTGTGGAATCATGAATATGAAGTTATGTCTGCACGACTTAAATAAAATTAAATATAACAATATTCCTGGCGAATTAGCTGATCCCTAAAGGCATGTAGTTAAAAATAAAAATGTACTATTGTTGATAGAAAGGACTGATATGCTAAAATATTTTTTATATACATATAAAATCGTTTGTTTGTTCGAATCCTTATAGCATTTCACACTTCTTGAAGAGTGAAGAGTTTTTTCACTGTAACTTCTGAACAAATCAATAAAATCTCAAAAGTTATTTCTATATCATCTTAAATTTTTTTTGAAAATTAACTTTATATTAATATCAATTTCATTACCAAATTACTTTTTCTGATTTTTAAATCGATTTTTCAAAGTTAATTTAATTCGTAACAATTCCATTTTTAATGACATATTAAACCTACTACTCTTTGCGCTAATGATAAATATTTTATCACATATATAATTCGAGTTCTTTTGTTAGAGTTTAAATTAAGATATTTTCTTCTAACATTTTTGTGTTTGCTTTTGTCGTGCAGTCCTTTAGTCGAGTTTGGGTTCAATTTGTAATACAATACTTTTTGATAAACTCATTTTAAATTGTAAAATTTTTTTTAGCTGTTAGACCTTTTGTCTCATATTTTACTGTAAAAATATTTAATACGCCCAATCAGCACATCATGCGTCTTTTTTTTTCACAGGTTTTTTTGCTTGGATTTATTTAAAATGATTTTATCCCACATGATTAGTCAATTAAGTTCAAACCCCAGTTGCAAAGTTTTGAATATTATAGAAAACTAAAATATTCTATTTCTTTCATTATAAAGAGCAAATAACATCAGGTGGAGCAGCAAGTGCAATAATTTTCATAAAATAATCTGTGCATTAAAAATCAGTTATTTTAAAAAAAGCATGCATATATGGGCATACGTGTTGGACTCCGTTAAGTACTAAGATTAAATGAATTGTTATTTTTCCTCATACGGCACTTAATTAAAGTTTGCTGTATATATACTTACGTATAATCATGGTTTTAATAAAATTTTCGGTACTATTAAATCGTATTTGAAATGAAAAGGCTGATTACCTCGCAAAAACAGTCATGGAGTCGTACCTCTATTTTGAGTGGATTGCTGTTAAAGATTTAATAGCTTATTATCAAAAAAACCTTCCTTTATATGCACCAAATAAAAAAAAACCTCGTTTAAAAATATGGGTCAAATTTATCGAAAGAAGCTCTAGGCGATATTTATTTTTTCCCTTAAAAATAGAAGAGAAGATGTGATGACATCACGCCTAATTACTAGAATGATCATCATTCCAGCTGTACTGAGTAAATTTGGGTTTTATAATAATCCTGATTGCCACTTCTGTAACCAAGAAAATGATATCGAGTGTATTCTCGTGTAAAGTTTGAAGCATTCAACTCAAAGAACATACTTTTGGAACAAGCTCTCTTTCAATCACTAGGAAATTTCGTCTCTTAAAATTCTGATCCAAAAGGCTGTTTTTTACAAACGTTTTCTTCAAATTTTTCTGGAAATTTTTTTTGAAATTTATTAGCTCTGACTCTCTGGCATAACAGGAAGCTCTGGCATAGCCTTTGCTGCTAAGAATCTCAAATTTTCCATTTCAATAATGAAAATAATAATAAACCGTATTTTTTTTTCATCAGTTAAAAAACATGAAAATGTAATCTAGAACAACGCTTCAGATTGTTTCAGTGACAATCGTCATAAGAGAAGAATTGACATCACTAGAGGTTCATCTACCTTGTAAATCCACGCGAGGAACGCTGCTTCAACCTTGACAACCACCAGCATTGTCCAGGTCAATTTCTTGCATACGAAATTTTTAGGACATTCAATATTCTTTATCCAGTTTGTCCTCTCCGTGTTATTGATATGAGATAACATAATTCATTGTTCCACTAATCATAAGCGAAGACGTATTTTCCCCCCACTCCCCCTTCAAAAATTATGCCATTTTTCCACTGACGGATGATACAATCGAAGCATCTTCCTCACACCAATTTCACCTCAACGTTTCTGGGACTCCAGAACGAACAATAATCATCCTTATTTTTAACAATGATAACGGTAATAGAAATTCTTATCATTTCATCTGGGTCTCCTAACTTTGTTATCTTTGAAGAAAATCTACTTCGAAGCACCCATCTCGTTGTTTTTGTGGTTCTGAATAAATTTAAAGTTTGGATGGGCGCTGAAGTGCAGTTTTTTGTTTCGTTTCTATTTCAAGAATCATAACTGTGAATAAGTATGGGTTTATTTATGATAATATTTCACCTGCTCTGACAGAGAGGTCGCTGCGATCGACCTTTGATATGGTTGTTTATTCTAATGGCGTTTTCAACATGGAACTACGTGCGTTTTGAGTTTATGCACTCATAATTTTATATCTGCTTAAATTCTGTTTCACAGATAAACGCATCATTTCAACATCTGTTTTATTTAGAGGTATCTCATAGCATTCAAATCATTACAAATAAAGACATCAGGAAATTTCATAAGATATAATATCGCAATGGTGCTTCAGTTAATAATATTATTTATCTTACAGACAAAAATAAAGAGAAAGTTGGGACTTGAAATGAAAAATTGGATACAAATTTTAAAGATTCATTGTAAAATATTGGTAATACTAATATTAGAAAGTACTTTATAAAACATTATATATGAGATATTGTTTTATTTTTAGTATAATTATTTAACTTCGAACATTGTAGTAACAAAATAAAATGACTTTTTATCAATCCATGGTACTTTAATTTATTTATGATACCTGATTATGATGCCTGATTCTTCTACGCATTTTGTTCTGACTTCTATGTTCTCAAAAAAAAAAAATTAAAAAATTTAAAATATGTTTTTTTAAAGATTTTTTTTACATATTTACAAGTACGTTACAAGGTTGTTTTTTTTAGTTATTATTGAATTTTGCTATCAATTTTTCATCAAATAATTCCACCAGTAACTTTTTATTCTTTATTTCCAAAATCAATATTCCAAATTTTTTGTTTTTATTTTACCCCTTTGCTTCCTTATGAAATTCTTAATATCTTACCTTAAAAACACAATTTTTCTAGCAATTATTTTGTCAGAATAACTTACAATTGCTTTCAGCAGAACATCAACAGAATTCAATTGCTTTCATCATATTTGCTTTTGATCAGCACTAAAATTTTATTTGCTATTTCTCTGGTTATATAAAAATATTAAATTACCATCTCGAATACAGATCTATACAAGATTTTATTAATTTAATACATTAGAAAGTAAGCAAAAAATCGGTGGTGAAAACAAAAATATATAAAGCGAACAAGTTAAAGTTACAGTGATGCAAATAATTTTTTAAAAAGTGTAGTTTAAAAGTACAGCCAACGCACAAATTTAATCATCCCTAACGTTAAATTTCAATTCAAAATAATATAAGAATATTTTTATTTTCGAATAATGCATCACATTTTGAGGTACATTAATTCTCGGGAAAACAAAGAACATTTGATTTAAATCAACTGTTACCCGATTAATTGTTTTCAAACTATATAAATCTGTTTAAAATGCTATATTAAGCTTCACTTTCTGGACTTTTATCTGAAATAATTCAAGAAATTTATAGACTGATTATAGCATTACTTAGCAAAATATTTTTCTAACTAAAGCACTTGTTTATCGACATAATATATCATCACCTTTGCCAAATCTCATATTTCTTATGTGGGAGTAATGGAAAGTTTTAACCGGAAACAAAATAAAACCATGGTAAGTGGTAATACTTTATACACATTTTGTAAACCTGTATAAATAAGAATCGGTGAAATTAATTATTTTGATTGAGAATATAAAAAATATTTTTTTTTTAAATATTTCGCAAGCTCAGAACATATTCAAATCTACTTAATTTGGAACAAAGATGTTGAAAAAGTGTGACAAATGTCATTTTTGGAATGTAATTTTTTAAATATGGTGAATTTAATTCCATTATACAGAAAAGAATCAAAGAAATTTAATGCCAGAAATCCGCACAAATTTAAACTAAGTATCGTAAAATGTGATTTCTGCTGTATAAAATAGAAATTCTTAAAAATATTATTATAATTAAATAAATTAATAAATTATTTAAGAAAGTATTACATTAAATTAATATATTATAATATATTAATATATTATAATAATAATATATTAATATATTATAATAATAATATATTAATATATTATAATAATAATGTATTAATATATTATAATAATAATATATTAATATATTATAATTAATAAAATATTATTATAATTAAATTATATAAAAATAAAATCAATATCCCTATAAAATCTCATTGCTTTCTCCTGTATGAAGAATATAAAAAGAGGGAACTGTAAATCGTCAAAAAATTTGAACTTCGAAGATATTAATGAATCTCTCCATTCCAGAACTTCCCTCAATAACCCTCTCCCCGCAGTTTTGGAATTGTGTAGTTCTCTCTCTGAACATAACTTTAATACGCCTTAAACTACTTATCGTGTTCACTTGTATTCAGACGGCTGGACAGACAAACTTCTGTATTGAATTCTTTCAAAATTTGATAGAAATCTCAAAATAAGTGTAAGATTATATACCAAATTTCATGCGTCTAGATCAAAGTGTTTTTGAATTACCGCTATCACAGATAGACATAATTCCATTCAGATTATTTATATCACTTTTTAATATCACTTCAAATATAAAAGTAAAAATGCACTGAACACATGATATTTGAGTTGAAAGTGAAGGATTCTTTTTTTTTTAAGTCTAACGGTCGTTTGCTATGAAATTCTTTCCATTGGTTTGATTTTAACAAAACAATTTCAAACCTACCCCTCTCCCAACATTCGCTAGCTATAAATTTTTTTAACTTTTGGTTTATCATATGTTAAACAGATTTCTCAATAAGAGGCAAAGGAATCCCTAAAGGGGAATAGCACGATTATTTTATCTCAAGTATCATTTGTCAAGAATTTACACCAAAATCACTTGTGGAATCTAGTTTTCAAACCAAGCATTCCCATCCTAAAAGATAAATTCTAATCCTGCACTACATGTTCAGTTCGAAATTACACAAACATTCTTTTCTTTCTCATGGATACTTTCTAGACAAACACAATTCTAACAGCGGATCTGACCATGTCGAATAATAAAGCAATTGCCCCAAACGTTCGAATATCCTTTTCAGTGACGGCTACAAACAATGGAACCTTTTCCCGTCCTTACAATTCTGACATCTACCCCAGGCATGTAGAGTGTGGTTATGGTTTGCTCCGTGAAGCCACTCGGAATGATAATAATACAGCCGTGACGTGATTGGTTAAAGTTGCGGGGGTGTGACGTGGGGTGATCACACTGTTCTTGACCGTATTTTTCATGTGAATTGTTTTCTTTTCAAATTCACTGGATTCTGATCCCCCCCCCTTCCTTCTTCCTTGTGATGTATGAGTATTGTTTAGTACTGTTTCAAAAGTGAAATGGGAAAAATTATTATTATTATTATTTGCCAAAAATACCAACGAACGAAATATTCTAATTAATCAGCCAAAGAATAAAATAACAATTAGTAAAATAAAGTCAAAAGCTCAAATAATAGATATAATATAAAATAAACTTATATGGTTCAAAATTTTCTTTCGTTTATATATTAACATATCGTCTTCTTAGGAGAGCATAATCACATTTTTAAATCTATATCTATATCTATACTTATAAATAAAGCTCAATGTGTGTGTGTGTGTGTGTTGGCGCTCTACAGGCCAGGTCATTTGACCTACAGCTACCAAATTTGGTACATGTATACCTTAGAGGTCGGGAATGTGCACCTGGGGTCCCTTTTTTTGAATTTTGAACTAGAATTTTAATTATTAATTAAAACTAACTTTCCCGCCAAAAAATCATCCATTTTCCCTACCGTCAAATGAGTAGGGTTTCATTTTTTTTTTTTCCCAACAGTAATGAGGCTAGGGTTAACATTTTTCGGCCGATTATTTCAAACGATTCTGTTTATTTTCTTAATGTTTTATGCGTTTAAAATTAAACATTGTTAATTAATCCATCTTTCAGATTCATTCTGAAGTACTTTTGAATTAAAATAACACAGAATAAAGGAAATTAAAGGTTTCTAATCTGAATAGCGTTACCCCAAGTGAAGTAGAAAAATTCACTGATTTGCGTTACCGTAACTGCCGTTGAAAATTCACACATGTACATTGTGTTCTGATTATTGACATGACAACCATTAACAAAGGACGATTAAAATTATTTTTAGGTTAGTTGCATGCTTTTGTAATTAAATTGTATTTATGTTAGTTATATATTTTTTGTATATGCTTATAGTTTTAAGCATATCGTTTTTTAAGTAGTTTATTTTAACCTGTTTTCGATCGATTATTTTAAACGATTCTGTTTATTTTCTTAGTGTTTGATGCATTTAAAATTAAACATTGTTCATTAATCGATCTGCGCATGATGAATCTGAGAAAATTTTGTTGACAAATTCTTGAGATACTACATAAATTAAGATACTTATTCTTTAGTGTCCATAAAGTTTAAACGCTCAGTGAATCTGTTATCAGTAATCATATTATAAAAAAAATGCTTTGTTTCAGTGAAAAATATTATTATATTAATTGCAGATTAATTCTTTCCACTTTAATTTAAAGCATAAATTCTACGAGAGGTAACAGAAAATTAGAGAGATACATATTACGTTATGACTGAAGGCCTTTATAATATGAGTAAATTATACGACTATCAAAATTTCCAGTTTTAATATATTTTGATGAAGAATCTATTAAAGTTGGAATTGCGTAAAATATTTAATTATTAAAATTTAAACGAACATTAAGATTGGCGAACCGGCTGGTCGCCAATGGCGGCTAATAAGTAATAAATTCATTTTTAAAATACACTTTTTGATATTTGGTATGAAAGCTATAAAGAAGATTTAAGCGGCCTTGACTCTTTGAGAAAAACGAAGATTAATCTAAATATTTAAATCAATATTAAAACTGCATTGATTATTATATACAAATTCTTTAATAACTTCAGGAAACTATATCTCATTCCATTTTCAACACTCAGCTGATGTTGCCATTCAGTAAAATCTCAATTCTTTCATTTTTTTCAATATTTTTTCTCGTGATACATTTGAAAATAGAAAAATTAATCAAAGATATAAAATGTCTAATTAAAATCTATGACATACACAACTAATTAAATCTTTTGCAATAATATAATGCAAAAATAAATAAAAAATTTTTTATGGTATTATATTATTTTATATAAATTTAATAATTAAGGAAATAAATATGAATCATTTAATTGTAATAGCATAATCTAATAGAATTTGCTTATTGGCGGTGTAAGAGACAAATTAAATTTTGCTAAAATATTCCAATTTGACAAATGTTTAAATATTAGTATATTCATAATACTTTTTATTAGAAAGCATTACTACCGTTGCGCTTTAAAGTATATATATTAATTAAATCTTTGAGAACATTAATATTCAGAAGCAGTCTAATAACAAGTTACGAAAGTGAAAAATCTTATTACATTTTATTCATTTTTTCGAAATGATTATGCTTTTATTCTTCAGAACATCACTTAAACTAGATATATAAAAAAATTATCGTCTGATTGAAAATAAATATACGAACCACTAGATAAAAACATCCGGTCAAATAATATGTTTATTTAATGATGCATTTATTCTCATCTCACGTATTTTCTTCCAGAATTAAATTTGAATAATTTGTTTTGATTTATAAGTTGTGTGTAAATATATAACTCAATTTCAAATGAGTATTTTTAAAAAAGGATTCACTATGAAAACTAATTCTTCATTTTTTTTTATCGTTGATGACATTTTAAACTTATTGTACATTTACGTCGTTTTAACTCAGCCTTTGTATCAATGTCTTTTTAGAGTTCATTGAAACAAGAAAACGACTTTTATTTGATGAAAAGAACTATCATATCCAAAAATAATAATATTCATGATCAAGATAAAAATTAAGTTCTGAAAGCGAATAAAAGAATCTGTTATGGTAATATAATTTTTAATATACATCTATAAGGAATATTTGGTTTATTAGATGAATTTTCTTTGTACATTCTTTCTAAATTCTTTTCTTTTTTCTTCTTTTTTTTTTAATCTCTATCTACGTTTCAGTAATTTCGAAAAATTGCAGGTCATCTCATTCTTTAGCGAAAAAGACAGAAATAGAATAAAGCGAAGTCTCAACTGTGATTTCTGGATTAAATTGACAGTATCATAACTTTCAACAAAAATTGTATGTTAATTGAAAATGTCATTTCATTTAAATCTTCTTTGCAAACCATAGACCTGGACAGCGGTAAGCCACGACGAACAATACAATAACGAGTCTCTCAACGATTTGATTTTTTGTATTTATATTCAACGAATACTAAATATATATATATATATATATATATATATATATATATATATTCTTAAACATGGAATGTAAAATTCAATGGAAGCTGTTCGTACAGCAGAGAATGAAAGCTGTTTGACGCATTGCTAGGAATACGTAATGAGTTGAATCGCATATTTAATTACTGAAACTTATTGGTGGCGTTGCTAATATCTATTTTAGTATCACCAGTGAATTTAAAATTCTAATTATGCAGGTTATGCCGAATTTACGATTAATTACAAAATGTTATATCTTCCTTCTAAAGTATCAAAATAAATTTTTTACTAAAGCTTTAACGCTGTTAACAAAATCAATAAAATTTTGATTAAAAATATTGAGTAAAGGTCTTTAATCTGCATTTTACAATAGACAACCTCTAATAATTATAAAGAGGAATGTATGCGTGTGTATACTAGCGCTTTATAGGACAAATCAAGTTCTAAAAATGGACTGATAAGGCATTTTAAAAGTATAACAAATTAACTTCAGTGCAAACAGTTACCGAATTCTTTCAAAATTTGGCTTAAGATTAAGAATGCATGTTTAAAGACTATTTTTAAAATAAAAAAATAATAAATAAAAAACGTAGCTTACTTTTATATATATATATATAGAAATAGATGAAGTCATTTCAGTTATCTAAGAAGTTACCGTTATGCTTTTAAAAATAAATTCTCCATTCCTCTTTTTTTCTAGTACACAAACAAAAAGCGAATTATGTTTGTTCATTTTATTAGTGGCTAAAATAAACGAACTCTTATTGCCTTTACATTTGACTTGAAAACAAATAATAATAATATCAATAATAATAAGGAGTTTGAACATCACAAAATAAAAGTAATTATAATTACAATTAAAGTAATTTGACTGTAAACGAAAAAAAAATATGTATATTTTTATACTTTACGAATTAATAAAGTAGATCGCCTTTATTCTTTTGATATTATTTTATATGCCCACTAGATTGTTTCATTGTTTAATTTCATATAGTTGACTGCATGGCAATAAATTTTAAAATACTTTAAGCAAAATTAAAATAATACAGAAGATCAAAATTATGCAAATGAATCATTATTCGAAATTGAAAGCAAGAAACAAAGATTCGGTCGAAAGATTTTTAAGACAGGAATAAAAATCGTTTGCTTGTTTTTTCTAATTGTTTAAATGGGACGTTTAACTTTTTCCTTGTTTCAGAATGACACAATGACTACGATTATCTTGTTATTTTTGCGTGATGTCGTGCATTTAACATGGCCCAGCAGAAATTGCCCATTTTAAAATCCATGTTATCTGTTAAAGAAAGATAAATTATTTAAAAACAGTATGTAATTTCCGTTTTATGTAATTTAAGTCTTAGAAATAGAGCTTAAGTCTTAGAAATAGTGGTTTGTTGTTGATTTGAAACCGTCATAATACTGCACTGGTATTTCAGATTGTAAAATGCAGCATTGTCCTATTTTGCTAGAAGTCTAGTATTAAACTGAAAGAACAATGCTTCAATCAAAAAAAATTCGTCATTCGGTTTCAATATTTTCTGTAATAAGAATGTAACGACCAATGAGAACCTAGTCAGAATTGTTCTGTTTGAATTCTTGCAAATGAATAAGAAAACGTAATTTAGTAGTTTCTATGGAAGCTGTTATGTTCTTTACTATAGCTGATTCAAATTATTTTGTTTTCGCGTCCATTGCTGACTAATGCTAAATTCCACAATTTTTAAATATATAAAAACAATAATCGTTTGCTTTAGAAAACATTTTCAATTAATTAATTTATTTCGTGTTAGTTTTTCCTACGTAAGATCAACTTATGAATTAATATTTTAAAAATATTCCATATTATTAATATTGAAAATGTGCAATGTAATATATATATATATATATATATATATATATATATATATATATATACTAGCCACCTTTGGCGACCAGCCGGTTCGCCAGTATTACCGCTCGCTACAATTTTCAATGAAATATTTTAAGTAACTGGTCTCTTAATATATTCTCAAATAAAACATTTTTAATCTTCAAATTTTGATAGTCATACCAAATTTGTACTGTTGTTTAGATCGTTTCGTTCAATTTACTATATATATTTTGCTAATTTGTTGCCATTTCCGGTAAAACAACTTTAATTTAAAGTGGAAATGATGAAATTGCAATTAATATAAAGATATTTTTGAATAAAACCAAGCGATTTATTTTATTTATCATCTTTATTGTTATTTATTTATTATTAATATTATTGAATATGAGTATTGCAAACAGAATCGCTCAGTATTTAAGTCTTATGTGTACTACAAAATATTTTTCATAATTCATGTAATATCTCAAAGAATAATTCAACAAAAATTTCTCAGATTCAGCATAAAATTCAGTTTTTAGTTTTGCTTTCAAAAGGATTGAAATGAAATCAATAATAATATTTTGTTCCGGCCTATAAATATATTTCAAGAATTATGAAGTCTAAATTTAATGCAGTAAGGTATCATATTCTGAGAAATATTCTGGACACACCAAATTTTAAATAAATGAATGAATGTTTCGATTTTCCACGATCAACTAAAACTTATTTATGAAGTTTTGAATGTTAAAAATTTAGAAAAACTCAACATTTTCATAATCTTAGGCCAATTAATCTTGAGAAACATGCGCGCTGAGTTTCTTTGAAACGATCGATGGAAAATTAAAGTTATCCTTTTTTTATTGAATAGTGATAATCAAATTTTCAAAAATCAGCCAGTTTAAGTGATTGATTTAGTTGATTGGAAATTAACTCCTTTTAGTTAAAATATTAGTGTTTCAAGAACATTTTTTTAATCGTGATTTCCACAGCAGAAGCTTTATGTAAAATCAAAAATTAGTTATTTATTAGAGAATTTATTGAATAAAATTACATAAAATATAATCATTTTCCATTTCGACGATTTTAGCAGATCTGTGTCTTATTAAAGGTTTAGAAATTAGCTGTGTGGTCCTGATTTGAATGGATATCCTGTTCATATTAAACAAAACTTGCCTTAAAATAAAACTGATTTTTTGGATTAATAATATAGAGAGTGTAAAAGATCATAAATTGATTTTTCTTGAATTTATTTTTTAGAAAAAATAATATTTCATATTTGTTTTATTTTCTACAGACACGTGCCGAAAATTATATTTTTGCAGATTTCATTTCCAAAAATATTTAATTTATTTTTAATTGGAGCTTTAATCAATGTGATGGCAATTCTTTGAAAAAAGCTAATTTTTTCCCATGAATGCGAAACGAGCTCGTGCAGCTTAAATTTTATTTTTATTTTGTACGATAAAAATTGCTAAAAAATAGAGTTAAAATATTTATTTAAAAATTCATTCAAAATAGAAATTTAATTTTAAAATTAAAACATTGGTATCATTTAAAAATTTTTTTTTTGATCTTTAACTTGATGTGAAAATCTTTTTTGTGCTATAATATTTTCGGAAGTTATAGCAGAAACACGCCAAAATTTCGATTAATTTTTAAATAAATAAAATTCTAATTAAAAATTCGAAAAATTAACCCCCAGGCGCACATTCCCGGCCTCCAAGGTATACATGTGCCGAATTTGGTAGCTGTAGGTTGAATGGTGTGGCCTGTAGAGCGCCAATACACACACACACACATTGAGCTTTATTATAAGTATAGATAAAAGCAATTTGTTGCACTGATTAGTACTGATTTTATTACTAAAGATATTCCAATGATTTTAGTGATGTGTGATAAGGGCAGCTTGATGATTCTGGAATTTAGATGTTTTTATACGATTGGCTCTAGTTTTCAAGATAAAGTAAAAATTAAATTTCAGTTGTAATATGTGGCAGCATATCAAGTCTCATTGAAACTGTCTCAACTATAAATGAGTAAAAAAGTTTAGCAAACGAAATGAATCAACTAAACCTTAAATAATAATCTATTTATTAATCAGAACAAAGAATCCATAATGAAATTATACGAAATCATAAAAAATAAAATATAAAACAATTTTGATTAATTGAATAACGAAATACATTCCAGCGCATCAAAATAAATCAATATTCTTTATTTTTCCTTCTGCTCTGGTGCGATATCCCTAGATGCGCCCCGACCTTTCTCAGAATTCCATTCCATGACGTCTTGTTTTTGGATGTCATATCTTTCAAGTCTTTTGTCTATACAGTCATTCCACCTAAATTTTGATTTCCCTGTTTTTTAGGAACCAGATGGATTTGATAAATCAATATTAATGCTACTTTCAAATAGTAAAGGAAAGTTAAAAATATATGATTGCTTTATATTAAATTTAATAAAATGAAAGCAAAGTACATTCATTAAATTAATTCAAGAAAAAGAAATTCTAAATTCATTTTCCATTATATACAGTAAAAATTTCACATTAGGGACTTCAATAGTAAAATGCAATTAAATAGTCGGACAAATTTATTTCTAGCAACAAAAGGATTCCTGATAATTTTTGATGCACTTACAGTCAGCATTTCTCTTAAAGACAGTTTCACTTTTTTTTTTTTTTTTTTACTTTCTTGTATACGTTGTATAGAGAAACTATCGTAATCGTTCAAATAAATTCGAACTCGAGATTTTGACGAATCTCAACGTTTCAAACCTCCCTGAGTTCGAAAAACACGTTTTTGGAAAATATTCGTTTGTCTGTGGCAAAGGTAATAAAATTGCTTTGAGCTAAATGTTTAAAATTTGGTATACGGTCTTTACATCAAATTTGCAAAATTGTTATTTAACTTTGAATAAAATCTGTTCAAAGTAAATCCGCCTGTCTTTCTGTTTGATTAAAAGTTAACTCAAAAATTAGAAAACGAAAAGAGCTAAATAGATAAATAATAGATAAAATTAGTATACAGATAAAATTCGTGCAAATAGAAAAAATTCGTACACTAGTTTATTTGTCACATTTGTCAAATTTTGAGTCAAAACCAACTGTGAATTGACTGTTTATGGGTCTTTTCTTTCAGAACGTGATAAATAAAGAAAGCAATGACTTAAATGTATTAAATTTGATGTAGGATTTCTTAAAATCCTATACCAAATATTCTGAATTACAAGTTTAGTTCTGTGCCACATTTTGGTTTCAATCGAGGCAGAAAATTGTATCTGAAACAAAAACGTATATCAAGAATTAATCGCCAAATAACTCGCCAAAGATGACACGATAAATTCAATAAAAAGGCTAAATTCACTCGAAAACTTAGTATTTTGTAATTATTGTACACCAATGCCATATAAGATGTTTACAGGCAGGACAAGTTTATATACAAAAAAATATTTGAGGATATAAAAGAAGAATTTAAAATTTTTTTATTGTATTTGTTTAACAGAAAAGTTTATTTTTCATATATGGATTATGTAAATTAATAACCATGTTGAAGTTCATTTGATTCAAATTGTCATTAATAGCGGTTCTTTAAGCTTCAAGGTGAGTAGGATTAAAAAAGCGAGAAAACATCATACGTTTTATGCTAGTTTATTTTTAACTCACTTTTTTGTTTTTACCTTTATTATCCTTATTAGTTTCTAATTCAAATCGATTGACTTATTTTTTTATGAAATAACTCTACTCTGAGAATACTTGCCAATACTTTCGGGAAAGATACGAAAATTTCAAATTTGTGTGCAAATCCATCGAATGGCTATTTATAACGCTTGAAGGTTTCATGTTGTAAGAAGCAGAAATACAGAATACTAAGGAAAATGAGAGGAAATCCTCAGAAATGAATACATCTGGCAACATCAATCTCGAAATAAACAATTCTTAAAATTTCCTCGCGTTTTTGAAATCAGAGGAAACCTATTTTGGTGAACGTAAACCACACGTTTACCTTGAATATGAAAAGGAAGTTGGTGTTTTTTAATAAAGAAAAAAATATTTCTCCATCTGAGATTTTGTGAATGGCAATTCTGATTTTGTAAATTATCTAAATTAGATTTTTATTATATTTCAATATTATTTTTTATAATGTTAATAAAGATTTGTTTTATAATATAAAATAAATTAAAAGATTTGCCAAGACGTGTGATTACGCTCTTAATAAATTTTTTGAAAAACGTTAGAATCTAAATATATTTTTGAATATTTGCATACAAAAGATTGGAAAAAACATATATCAATACAAAATATAGCAGTTAAATGGCAAATATTTTTCAAAATTTGGTAAAAAGAGCTGTTTTTTGACTCAAAAGAAGTATAAAGCAAAAATCTTCTAGTTTAGAGGTGTATTAAATGAATTGCTTAAAATGTTGTAGACAGCTTAAGGAATATATTGCCTAGTTTCTGCACAAAAAAATAGGCTACATTTCTATAAATTCTTTAAATAATGGGGTTCAAATAAAAAATGGCATGAAATTTGCAATTTTTTTCACATTGTGAAGCACTAAAACAACTATAAAATAATTTTAAATAAATGGATTACTTATTCCTTAATTCAGTTGAAAACCTATTAAAAAATTTTATACCAAATTTGAACAAAAAATATACGTTAGATTTTAATTTATAAGGGTTTTTCGTCATAAGATTCTACCAAAAATCAGAATTTGTGAAAATGGCATCTAAAGATTCAAAATAGTATTAAAACGTATGCAAATGCAAATATCAAAATCAGTGTAACTCCACTCCCCCTCCCCCTCCAAAAAAAATAGAAACAAAATTCGAAAGATTTCATAAAGAAACCTGTTCAAACAATAAGAATATTAAATAACAAATTTCATAATTTCACAAAAAAAAATCGATTTTTTAACGTAGTCACTTACTTTAAACAAAAAAGAAGGGGGGGGGGATCATTTCAACACAAAAATTGTACTTTTTCAAAAAAAAAAAAGTGTACAGTGGAATTTGTTACAATCTGATTTGAATATAATTAAAATTCGATCCATCTCAAAATGCAAATTAAGAAGTTGGTTTTAAAAAGTGGTATAGCAACAACAATTTTTATATCAAAATGGGCAGTAAGGATTTTTTTTAACACTAAAACATCTTTTAATAACTAACTAGCCGCCTACGGTATCTATCTGACTCGCTTATTACATAAATAAGAATAGTTTACGTAATGTAAGTTATTTAATTTGTTCATCATGCCGGAAGCTTCTCACCCCCATAGTAAGTTGCTAAAGCCACTGCTTGCTACAGAAGATCATTTTATCTAGTTGTTTATATTTGCAAAATTTGTAGCCAGTCCAACTGTTCAAATGAGGGCTCTTTAAAAGTTTTATTTTGTTATATCTTTAAAAGACGGAGGCGGTGGTAGCCTGGTGGTAAAGTATCGGCGTCGGGGCAGGAGGACTTCAAACTCGTATCCCAACCGAAGAATTTCACGAAAAACCGTCGTGTAAGCGGATCTGGCGGTTAAACCCATCGGGGCAACATGTTCTTCTGCTAATGTAGTGCTGAAATTTGGAGCGGGGGTACCAATTAAGGTGTCGTCCTAGTCATTTGACAATGGCTCAGAATTACGAGATCTGTGCCAAAATACCCGCAGTGTTGCTTTAAAATGGACGTTAATGTAACTAAACAAAAGCTTTCAAAGATGAGGTGTAGTAGTTGACCATTTATGCCATGACTACACGTCTGAGCCCTCGAATGAAACATAAATTGGTAAAATAAGTAAAGTACTTGTGGGTGAATGACTAGTTTATTAGTTCTGTTTTCTATTTTAAATATATAGATGAAAAGACAAATAGTGAATTCTAATGTATAGAGTAGACGATATTTTCAGTCATAGAGAATATACTATGAAACCAGGTTTGAAAATTTCTTCTGAAAAATGAAGGACAGGTGAAGGATAAGTGATCCTTGATGAGGTATCTAGGGGTCATGAGATTTCCTTTAAAATAAGGGCGAATTCGGATATACGGTTAAAGATAGAGGAATGGTTCATGAATTTTTGCCAAATACTTTCGATATAGAAATAATACATGGTCAGTAAAGAGTAAAATATTATTAAATAAATCAGTTGTAATTATAATTACAGCATTTGTACAATATTTAACATTTTATATTAAATTTTATATTACAGTGAACAAAATGGAAATTATCTGCTCATTTACCGATTACGTTCATATTTTTTATGCTGCTCTGCTATTGTGATACCATGGATCACCTTGAATTTTATTTTCGAAACTTACTGCATTTTTAAGATATCACTTTAACATGCATAATAAAACACAGATCGACGAATAACACTTTTTCACAAAATTAGTTTAAAAGATGACATGTACAATTTTAATGTAAACTAAAATTCACTTATCTAGTTCGTTTTTGAATTATCGAGTTCCACGTATGAAACAATAAACAAATCATTAAATTGTAAATTCGTTGAATATTTCTATAAATCACATCACTGACTCTCCAACCCACTTAAAAGCATATGGATAAAAAAAAACTGAATGACCGGATCGCCACAACAGCAACACTAGCAAGAACTAAGGCCATTTTAAAGAGTCCAAAAGGCCATCACCAGTCAAGATAAAACCCTTCCCTAAGGAAGTATGTCCCGTCATCGATGGAAGGAGCCAGGCTCCCAAGTTTTCGTGTACCCTCCAGGGTGGTGAGAACCAAACATCATGCCGGAAGCTTCTCACCCCCATAGTAAGTTGTCCCTCCGGAGAGATTACTATTTCTATAAGAAATCCGACATAATTTTTGTAATAGCATCACATAAAAAGTTCATTTATTTAGTTAACTATGTTTCTGCGTTATTTTTTTCGCATGCATTGTGAACTTACACACTGATAGTTTTCTATGGATTTAATCAATGTAAAAAGTTACATATAAAATTTCGAAAGTCCATCTCACTGCATTTTTGAATTTTCGTACAACCGAACAACAAATAGACTAACAGACATAATTCCAAAAATGAATTTTTGTAGAGTCATGAGAGTTTAATACTTGGAATTTTTTTAAAAATTTCCATTTCGATCCCTTTACGATTACGATACTTTTCCAATACAGATGGGAAAATAAAATAATTGTTTTGCCTGTCAACATTTCCAAACCTTTATTATAAATTTATTCTAATCATTTCAATTTCTAAATATCTTTATATGAACATTTTATATAGAAAATATATACGCTTTCGCTTGTTTGCAAACGTGAGCATATATGACCTTATTCGCGGAATATTATTGACATTTTTATAAGCCAATAAGCATATATATGATGATGAAAACCAATAAATAAGATATAAGCATCGGTGTTATCTAGTGTTATAAAAAAATCTTTTTCTAGATGCAATAAAAACCCATTATGGCAATAAATACATGTTTCAGATCAAATCTATTTTGATCAGCTCTTAAAATAAGTAATCCCGCAAACGGTTTTCGCTTCTAAATGTTTATGGATCCTTCAATTAATTAAACAAAAAAAGTTATAATTCATCGGGTCTAATTTTTCTAATTCAGTGACACAATGAATTTGTAAAAATAGAAAAACCATGACTTGAGAGAGAGAGAAAAAAGAAGATTTGATTTCTGAATCTTCCTGACTTGTTTCTTATTCTCAAGATTTTAATCCTGCTTTGGAACAAAAGTATTTCTACTACTGAATCATTTAATAGCCAACTAATATCATTGTTTCGAAACAACTGTAATAAAACTGACATTATCATAACAAACAGCCATCGCAATCTAAAACGCCTGTCCTATTATTAATAAAGGCAGCTGAAAGCCGAGATCCATTTTTAATTCCGGCGCAGACGATTTCATATCTGGAGATTTTGCAAACGGTATTAATACGATAAATAATGGCATCATCACGGAGCAACATGAACTTTCGGTGGAGCAGATAATGGCACCTTCAGAAAATAATGACAAGGAAGTAGTTTGACCCCAAACACGGCAATTATCTGTCGTGGGAGAATTGGAAACACGTTAATGAATGTGGGATTTTGAGAAGTTGTTTTGAGACAAAGAAACTAAAAGTGCTCGCCGGCCGCATCTATTGTTATTTTGATGGATGATGGAAAAAAAGAGTGCTTTTTGGCTTCTGGAAAATTGGGCTTTGTTTTCTAGAAAGGTGTACAGCTGTACTATTTTTAACCTACTTTTTCATACATTTATATAAGAAAAAGTAGGAAAAATTTCGATTATGCGTCTGAAAGTTATATGTGTATTTTTTAATAGCTTTTCTTCTTATGAAGTACTGTAATTAAAAATGAATATTTTTTTAAGATGAAAAACATAAAATGAAGCTATGTGCAATACATATAAAAAATCGTTAATTTTTTTTATAAAGGTTGGATTTTTATTTATTTATTTATGACTTCCAGTTTACTTGGCGATTTCCATATTACGCCAAGCTCCATTTTACATAGAATGCCAAGATTTTGCAAATCGCGAATTACTTCAATTGACGATGCTTTTAATTTTTTAACATGGGGACCGTAATTATCAATTATAACTTTTTTTCATAGAAATTCAGAATTTTACTTGTAGTGAAATTTTCTTGAAATTTGAAATTTATGACGTATTTGGATAGAACAAGATGTTTTAAATTATACTTAGAGTTGATCTTAAAAGCTTCAACTTCAAACAATTTTGTTTTTAAATATCTAATAATTTAGAGCTAAGGAGAAAAAAACGAGAAATAAAAAAAAAATCGACGCTTTTTGTGCTTCATAATTTAACAAAGATATATTTCTTCGAATTTACATTTTAAAAGTATTCATATTAACCAATCTTCACCAAAATTTTACAGACATTAACAATTTTGGTGATAAGACTATGTACATTGGGCTGAGAAGGTCATACATCAACTTTCATCGACCTGGCTTATTATTTTTTTTTACTTATAATATTCATATACCCAAGAATGATGGAGCTATAAATATTCAGATAGATTTGTATCGATGTTTATACAGATCTGTAATTTTGGTGATAAGACCATATACGTTTTGCTAAGAAGGCTTTTAATCAACTTTCGTCGGTCTGACTTATTATGTTTTTTCAGTTATAATGTTCATATAACCACGAAGGGCAAAATTATAGATATTCAGATAGATTTTAAACAAAATTTGGTACAGATCTAATATTCTAAAAAGAAATCCATAAGTTAAATACAATATACAATCCTTCTAAATTTTTGAGTTCTAGTTATCGGGTACGAAACGAGAGATAATCCTCGAAAATATATTACGCTCGATATTTATTTAATAAATTTGATATTAATAAATTATTCACCGATTATATTACAGTTACATACAACATTTCATTCGTCAGGCTTGCTACATTATTTAGCTATCGAGCTCACAAATAGAGTAGGTAGCATTCTGATTCGGGCTTGAATTTTATTATAAAACCAAGATATAATTATTCATTATCTAAGCATATATGCATAAGTAGGGATTGCAATACCGGTATAGCGGGATACCGAATTCCGGTATTTTGAGCCATTTATACAATTTTGTAAGCCCGGTATTCACAAGTTTAAATACCGATTTTTCGGTATTTACTAGAAATTTTTTTAACTGTCTTCATTATATGTTCAGGGATCGTCAACATACAAAAATAGTATGCGTTTTTGTCTTTATGTCTCCCTAAAGGGCTTAATTAATTAGACTGTGAATACAAAGTTACATCGTACAATCAAGAGAAGAGATAAAATACTGTTTTTTTGTACAAAATACTGTAATTTTTGCACAAAATTACATTCCAGGCTTAATGACAGTACAATTGATGCATTATGTTTTTAAGATCACATTTCAAAAATTTGTAATAGTACCACAGACTGAATAGTGATGTTAACACTTTTTTTGTGATTTAAATAAGGAAGATGTTCCTTTACTTTTTTGTGATTCTTTATATACTGTTATAATTTATAAGTTACAAATTATTTTTTGTGTTATTTATATTCTCTAATAAAACTGGCAAATAAAACAAAGAACACACCTGTGCTTTACACTTTTTTTTCCTAAAATTTCTAATACCGGTATTGAACTTTTGGTCCGATATAGCAATCCCTATACATAAGTAACAAAATAGGTGAATGGAATTTTAATAAATTAAAAAAAAACAGCTTTTGGATTGATTTTTAATGGAATTTTTTGGTGAAATATTATAAATTTAGATGCATTTCTGAATTACGCTTTTTAATTTATTTTTTTACCCACTTGTTTCTTTGATTTTTTTATGCACCTAATAATAAAATTATGATCGTATCAACTTCTTCAATAAAAACTGTACAAAAAAGTCAAATTTTTTTAAAGTTAATGTAATTTTTAAATATAATTTATAAAATTTTCATAAATAAGTGATCGTTAAAAAAATTTAATTCTCGAGAAATAAAACGAATTTGTTTAAATTTCTCCGTAAAAGCGATGCAAAAGAAAAACAAAATTTTGATTAAATTATGAACTTAATGCAAGTACTATGAAAATTCTGAAAGAAACTTTAACTACATCTGAAATTTCCTTTATACCTATATTTCAATAAAAAGATTCGATTTCTCTACTATTAATAAAAGAAAATATGTGTATTGGTGTTTTACAAGACAGATAGTGTGACTTTGAATTACCAAACATAATATATATGCATTTTGGAGGATGAAAATGAGTCCCTAGAAGTGATTTTTGCGAAATTTTGATTAAAATTTGAATTAATGAAAACTTGAATGAAATTTTTACGTTTTTCAGTGGAAACTAATAGAACACAACAATGGTTTCGATCTCATCTTAAATTTAAAAAAAATTATATTTTCATTTATACAGGTTTTTTTGTCGTGAAGTATTTTTTTTATTTTTAATTATTTTTTAAATATTTTAAATGTATCTTAAAATAATATACTTCATATTTGAAATAGAACATTCATAGCATTGTTACTGATAATTCATCCACGGTTGTTGTTTTTTTTGTCTTTGTCATGTTCAAGATGTGAAGACTCGCCTTATTTTTCCCATTTGAATAGGTTTCAATTAAAGATATGCTTCAGTTTCTTATACTTATTGTTAAAGTTTAATTTGATCAATAATTGCAAGAAAACAAAACCATTTTATATTCCTTCCATAGAAACTGATGTCTCTGATTTTGTACACTACCGGACTCCATCCTCCGATTCTAAAAAGAGCCATTTCACCAGATTTCAACAAAGAAATATTAAATTTTTTCTAATTTGAATGGACCATATTAAAAGCATCATTTATTATAAACCCGCATTTAATTGCTATTCACCTGACATGGAATAAATCGTTTTGTCTATATTATTATGTACCAAACGATTAAATAAAGTTAGAACTTCCGGAAGGGTTATTGATTCATTAAAGCATATGTAATCAAAGCTATTCTTAAGCGATTATTGGAATATCTGATTAAATCTAATGGGAACGGTCTTCTCGAAATTTTCTCGCATATTCGCTAATAAAACTGCTATATCAGAAAACACCTCACATGACAATGAAGCACAATAGTTACGAAATATTAACCTTTTTTAAGGCGGTGGTAAATATCTTACCACTGCCTTAAAATATCCTGCAAACATTGTAGCATTAAAACTACTCCGAAACGGATAAAAGTGTCATGTTGTAATGTTCCATTATGTGCAGTTCCTTGTTTTACGTTGTTTCACTAGAATAATTAAAAATAATGTATTTGGTAAATCGCATTGTATTTGGTTTTTCTACAGCTTATTTCAGGTGTAATTAATATATTTTAAATTTTGAAATAGTTAATAATAAATAGTTTTACAAAAATCCATATTCACTTGTGAAATTATTTGTATTTCATATTTTTTTCTGTTGAATTAGTCAGTAAAATTTCATTGCTTGTATTGGGCGGTAGTAAATATGTTAGCATCCCTGTTATAAACAAAAACCAGAAAAAAAAATTAAAAACAACATTTTTTGTCGTAAATGAGCTTCTTTTCTATAATTACAGTGTAAAATGTAAATTTTGGAAGAAAAGGGCTCGTGCCCGTTAAAGGGTTAATCTTTGTCATGAATTTAGCATTTTTACTGACTGTATCGTGCCATCCTTTGCGAGTTATTTGGCGATTAATCCCTGGCGTGCAACTAATGATTTTCAAAAATCGAATACATATTTTACACGCGTCTTTCGCGATCGATAGAAACAAATATATCTTAAAAAGCTACACTTGTAATCACAAAAACAGATATCGAAATTTAATATATTTAATTCATTTTTTTTCTGAATTATCGCATTTATATGTTTCTGAAAGTACAGACCGACAAACGGTCAACCCCTCATCGGATTTGGCTCTAAATTTGATAGGTGTCTGCATTATAGATACCAAATGTGTGTGACGAATTTCTTCTATCTAGCTCTCTTCGTTTGGTATTTATCTTGCTAATTTATATTCGAACAGCCGGACAGACAGACTTTTCTGGACGAAGTTTGCTCAAAATTTGATAGAAATCAACAATTTTTTTATAAAGACATTATACCAAATTTCATCCGCCTAGCGTCTACCGTGAAAGCCTTTCTGAGTTGACTTTGTCACAGACAGACGGATGGACATTTTTAAAAAATGTGTTTTTCGAACTCAGCCAGTTCTAAAACGTGGACATTCGTCAAAATCTCGATTTGGAATTTTTCTTTTTGACGATCACTGTACTTTCCCTATACTATGTGTACGAGAAAGTAAAAATAAGTGAATAAGTTTAAGTGAAATTTTTGATGTTCTTTCAAGGAATTTCCATTATTGCAAAAAATGCCTTCACGCCATTTTATAATTCATAAAATAAAATTTAAAAAGCATTTTTCTCTTGAATTTTTGGTGATTTTTTTAAAAAAAATTAACTAATTTTCAGTAATAGTTTTCATTGTTTTACCAAGCATTTAATCGCTTTAATTCTGTTTCCCCCTATCCCATTTTTTAAAGCACAGGAAGAAAGATTCTATTTTTTAAACTGGAATTTCGTCTGGAATATTGGTGGAATAAGAAAGTAAGATTCCAGCATCACGGAAGACAAAGTGCAATTGAAAGAAAGTTTACCGATCTCTTTAATGACATTATGATGTCATGGGACTCGACACCAATAGGAATGTTCATATACACAATAAACAGTATAGATGTAACGTTGTTAAAATAAATCATATTAAAATTCTCACTATTTAAAAATGAAAGATATTCTGTTAAGAAAATCATAAATATCATCAAGTTATTACAACCAGTATTACTGGTTGTACCAGCTAGTTGCCAAAGGAGGCTATCAATGTAATGTAATATAAATACATAAATATACACTTAAACACGCGGAAATGGAGATATTCCCATATGAATTACGATTTGAAAATTAAATTCAATCATTAAAGCATCAAAAAAGTATTAAATAATCAGATGTGTAAAAAAAATAATTAAATGTAAGATAAAAAAAACAGGAAAATATGTAATAGTAATGCTAAATCAAAGATTTTATCTATTCACTTGCCGCTTCTGGCAATCAGCTAATTCACTGGAAATATTGACTTTGTGTAAAATTAGTTAAATCTCTGATGCATAACCTCTTGTACGTTGTCCTTTAAAATATTTTTAAGCTTTTAAATTGTGTATCAACTTTTAAGCTGTGTTATTTTAATAGCCTTACGTGAACTGCCTTAATAGCCTTAAGTCAAATGACGTCATATTTGCGTGCAAACATAACTCTTCGTGTCATTTAAAATGCAATCGCACATTTTCTCAAGCGATTAACTTCACTTTCTTATTCCTCATACAAACTACGCTATTAATTCCAGCTTTAAAATGACAACGGTGCATTTTACATGAACTAAATGAACATTTCAAACAGATTCTTAAGCACATTGGAAGATACTAAAAGGAAAATTAAAGTGTAACGAGTCTAATCTTTCAGTATAATCAGTAATATGTTTGAATACTAGCACATATATTTATATTACAAGGTGTAGTTAATGTGTGTTAAAAAAATGAATGATGAAATAAAATAATAAAGATACAAACATAATGACATAACCAAAGAATGCGAAAAAATAAACAGCATTCATTCCTTAATTATCAAATATGAACGAATTTGTTTCAATATTTTGAATTTAAGCAAATACTTGCAGAAACTATGAAATTATTGTGAAAATCATTAAATATTTGCAGAAATAATGGACAAATTTTAAATTTAAAGTAATGCTGCAAATAATGAATAGAGATATTTTTTTTAAAGTACCGAAATTCAGATAAAAAATTTCACAACTAAATTGTTTTTAGTATAAAGATATTGATTTGAATTTTATGATGGTATAAAGATTTTTTTTCATGGGATTTATGAGCCAAAGACATAAATTTTTTGAATAATTTTTAATTATTAAAATTTTTTAAACTTCCTGCGAGGTATATATCACCACCTTCCGAAATAAATTTTAATAAAATCTTATAGCTCTAGGCCAAGCGGTCTGCCTTGTAGAGAGCAAAAGCACAGAAAATTATTCTCTTTTCTAATAATCATATATTGACTACTCCGACATGTGGTTCCAAGGTTCAGTCCTAGGGCCAGCATCGACCACGGTAAAGCACGGGGAGCCTATCTCTTCATTGATAAGGGATATTCGACCCCACACCATTTCTGTACCCAATGTGGCAAGAGGCTACCACAATGCTCATCTTCAAATCTGATGCCCCCACCCATCGTGGGATCCTCTTTTATAATAAGTTATATCACTGTCTCTTCGACGCGCCCGCAGGCACACGGATGTTAAATATTGAATGACCGGACAGCCGCTACAGCCACATTGGCAGGAATTGTGTTTAAGTCCTAAAGGTCATCACCGGCTAAGGTACTACCCTTCCCTACGGAAGTACGTCCCGTCATCGATGGGAGGAGCTAGACCCCCAATTTTTCTTGTACCTTCCAGGGTGACGAGAACCAACCACCATGCCAAAACCTTCTCATCTTCATTTCGCGGGGGCCCCCAGGGGGAATCTCTTTTCCAATACGTAGACATTAAGATTATTGAATTAAAATAATTATTAAATTTAAATATTTATAATTTAATCAAAGTTCGTATATATTATATTTGAAACAAATATGAGTGCATTTGTTGTCTTCAGGAAGTATTTCCTTGGAAATGTAGTTGTTCTTCTTGCCTCAAAAACCCATGATAGTCTCCCTCCAGCAAATAACAGACACCTCTTTTAAGTGACAAGTAATTCGGAGATGAAAGTAAAGAAAAGTAAAGTAAACTATCATGTTCCAATTCTGACCAAGTTTGAAAATAATAAGATCCATCTCTAAACAGTCTTCATAAAGTTATATTAATTTAACTAAACTAAACTGCTGATAGTTGACAAATATGATGCTAGTCACTCTAAGCCATGCATCCAATTTTTAAGCCGTAAAAATTCAAGGAGACTTAATCCTTATGTATATTTTGATCTTTTAACAACGTTCAGAATCTTTTTTTGGTTTGATTTTATTCAATTTATTTGAATACTCAATTTCACTGAATCTCATCCTTTATTTCTAAGCTTATCTTACTCTTTAACTGACATGAATTACGCAACTAAAGGTTATATATATATATATATATATATATATATATATATATATATAAAACCTTTATATATATATATTCCCTAATATATATATATATTAGGCTTACAACTTTTGCACACCATTATTGGAAGAAATTTAAGGAGACAGTGGACATTGAAATAAGCAAAAACGGACGAAAACGCGCAATTTTATTTTTATCGTTTCATCACCAAAATATATTTTTATATTCAACGAAAATAGTGTCATAAAATGCATAGTAAAAGCTCATTTTAGTTCAGAAAAACGTAAAATTCTTATGAAAATTCAGTAATTGTGCATAAAAAATATTTCTAAAAAATTAGCATTTAATTGGAATCACAAAATTTAATTGGAATAAAAATTAAATTATACGTAGTTTTGATCCTAATAAATTTACATTGGGTAATAAAAAATAACAGAAAAAGTTAAAAATTAAATTGTTTAAAATATTTTGAAATTTATAAAAAAATATTTTTTTTTATTTTTAAAAACTAATATATTTCGTTTTAAATATGTTTTATTTTGAAAATTTGACATATTTATATTTTGATACATATGCATAAAAAATTTCATAGCCCTGACTGAATAATTCCCAATATATTTGGAATCTCATTAAGTGGCTAGACCGTTTGACGAAGAATTGCCAATTTGACTCAGATATACTTTAAAAAGTGGGTATGGACAGTTCCTAGCGTTTTTATCAAATTTTAATTAATTAAAAATTAAGCGACATTTTGGAGCTTTGTAATGACAGCACTGAAAACAATAAAATACAAAAATAATTTTCATGGCATTTAAAATTTAAAAAAATATTTCCAATGGTAGGAATTTTTCCCGAATGCAGTTTTTTTCTACTTTTAATTAATTTTTTTAAATATTGAACTACATTTTAAAACAATATATTTAACAGCTGTAACTCAATTTTTTTTCTGTTACTACTAATATTTTTGCTGGCATTTATTTATTTATTTATTTTCGTTCCTGATTACAAGATCTGAAATTTCAGCATATTCTTCAATGTTGTTGTTGTTTCTTAAGGCACTTCTCATAGACAATTCGCAGACAAAGTCAACGATTTTAAGCCTAGAGATTTAGCGTCTCTTGTTTTATCAGTAGCGCCATCTAGGGCCAAGAGTACGACTTAGTTATTCATGCATCACAACCCTCTTCACGGAGCGGATTTCATCCATATATTCCATTCACTCATCCACAGATCGTGATGTAGACCTGAAACAGAGAACGATCATCTCTGATCCAGTACCCTCTGTGGTATTGTCCCGACGTGGAGGACTTTGTGACCTCGAGAGATTTACATGCGCACCAGCCATTTTATACACGGAGAGTCTTCAGACGGCGGGATTCGAACTCACTGCTCAAGAGATGCGAGTCCAACTTCCTACCAACCAGGCTATTCCGGTTTAGTTTTCAATGTCGAATAAGTTTTAGTTTATGGGATGTTTTTAATAAAATTTTTAAAAATTTAATATTTTATACAAATAAATAATTACTTGTAATCCAGCAGTGATGTAAAACTTCAGAAACAGCGAATTATAAAAATGCATAGCACAAGGAACAGAACGGACTTACGATTTTAAAACGATTTACAATTACGAAAATAGAATGAGCTTTATGTTCTTTTAAAATTTGAAGTTTTAAAATATTTTCCTGAGGGAAATATTAAGTCATAGTTATATAAAACATGTCATTGAAACTTTTAGCAACAATTAATCCCGATAAACCAACTAGTCGCCAAAAGCGGCATGTTTTACATAAAAGTGAGGAAATATTTACCACTCAACTGCGACTAATACTTTGTTTTGATTTCATTTTGTCACCCCCACAGACAAACATTATTCGATTACCCAAGGGAGCGGACACTCGGAGCCCACGTGGGGAGAGGCTGTCTATGTTTATTTTTAGAACATTTACGCCACATGCCACACAATTACCAGCTGTAGCGGAATTGTAAGCTGTAGCGGAAACAAAAACTGTATAATTTTCTCACATACGCTTTTGATATTTTATTGCTTACTCAGATAATTTTCTCACACTCAGTATAATTACTTCGAATAACACATCTGGAACGATTTTAATCCCTTTATAGTGGCTGGTTAGTACAAAGAAAAAAAAGATTTTAAATATTTAATTCTGTAACTTAGTCAAAGTGGAAATTAATTTAAAAGCAGAAATCATGTGGATACGTTTCAATATATTAACGTTCTCTACATTCTTACTAGCTGAAATTGACAACCAGCTGATTCGTCTAGAATATTGATTGTATTTAATCTGAAAAAAAAATTATTATATATAAGATGATTGTCAAGATTCTCTCAACAACTATAATGTCTATCATAATTTGATGTTTTTAAGCATTAAATTAGGATAGACATTAAAACGCATCATTTAAATAGCCTTACACCTGTTCTGTTTATTATGCACATGAGCCTTCATAATGTAGTCAAATCCCACGACATCATAGTGCCATTCAAATAATTATTTCTTTTTTAACTTCTAATAATGGTCAAAAAAATCACACGATTAAATGCTTGATGAAACGATGAAAACAGTTTAACATCCATTGCGACATGATTTTATTTTGAATCATATGTAGAAAATAATTATTTAAAAATTGCAAAAATGCAGGAAAAGAATTGTACGATTATGAAATTATCCCCAATTATCGCTTGATTTTTAATTAATTAAAAATTTTTAAAAATTCGTTCCGATGCACATTTAAAAACTCCGTAATTTGAATCAAACAGGTCAAACAATATTGCATGTAGAGCACCAATTGGCACATAGCTCATTTCCTCCCTTATTATTGGCAGAAATGTGGATTGAAATAACGACATTACAAATAGCATTCGCACTCTAATTAAAGGATTAAACAAATTCATTCATCAAAGAATTAAGGATATTTTTACATCAAAAAGCGATCATTATCTAGAAATAAAGAAAATTATTATTATATATATTTTTTAAAGAGAAATTTCTTTCTTAATGTTATTTATGTCTAAAGTATGACATTAAATATAAACAATACATACACGAAATTATGCTTCTCTTTTATGATCAGCTAAAGATGAGGCAATAATTTGAAGGCAATAATTGCTTCCAAAATTAAGTGCATTCAGAAACAGCAAAATCATTATATTTGAAATTATTGTTTTTTTAAAAATGGCGAAATAATACGTATATTATGATACATAATTATACTATGTATATTATTACTATTAATGTTCTACTTATTAAGAGCAATAGTAGTACAACATAGCATAATATAATATGTTATATTTCAGTTGAAATGGATAAATATGGGGAATTTGCTCCCTCAGTCGGCATTTTTGCCAAAACAATTTTGCGCCTATAAAATATTTAGGCAAATTAATCAAACGATATTTTGAAACAAAAAAAAAATATCATTATAAATTTGAATCAAACGATATTTTTATAAATTTGAATCAAACGATATTATTATAAATTTGAATCAAACGATATTATTATAAATTTGAATCAAACGATATTATTATGAATTTAAAAAATAAAGCAAAAAAAAAAACGCTTTGGAAGCTTTAAAAAATCTTTTTTGTAATTTTTATTAAAAATGAATTTTTTTCAAGCAATTTCCCCCAATCGGTATTTTTTCTGCGCTCAAAATCGTAAGCATAACCATTGCTTAAAGCTCTAATTTAACCCAATAATTTTTTTTTTCATAAAAATCATTATGCAGTGAAAGTTATTCTTAAATTTTATAAAAAGAAAGAAATTATACTATCATCATTGCTATATAAAAAATGCCTTACTTCAAAACCATACCAGCAACACATCAAAAATTTTGAAGTAACAGCTAAAAACGTGATATTATAGAATTTTTGTCGCAACATAAAAATCGTATGTCATATAACAACAATTTGAGAGCAGATGCAACTGAACAATATAAATGTTTTGCATTCATAAAATGTTTTGGAAAATTTACAAACGATATTTTTTTACAAGAGTAAAAAAATAATAAAGTTAAAAAAATTTAAAAAATGGAAGCATTAGAAATAATTTTTTAATTTTTATTAAAAAAGAGTTTTTAAGGCCAAAAGTTTTTGAGAGTTTATTACAGTATACTTTCACGTATTCTATATTGTTTTTTGTATATCAATATTGTTTTTTGTTTTCTTTTTTATCATCAAAAGCAACATCGTTCTTAATTTTTCTTAATAAACAAAACTGTGTAATTCTTCATCTGTTATTTTTTAAATTTCGATCAAATTATTTATTTCTAAAATGCAATGTGTTTTTTGCTTCTTGTAACGAAATGTATAAAAAAAATTAAATCGACAAAAGAAAAAAAACCTTAAGATTTAACAAATTTTCACATTTCAGACCTGCCTGAGCCCGAAAAACTCATTTTTGGAACAAGTCTGTTTGTAGACACGATGATTAAAAATATACTTCCAGCTAGTCAGATTGAATTTTATATACACCACCATCAAATTGTTACTTGTTACACAAAATTGTTTATTTTTATCAAATTTTGAACGAAATGCATTCATAGGAAAAGCTGCCTGCCTGAGCATATTTCAACACGATAGCTACAAAACTTTAAGAGCTAGATGAGTGAAATTTGGTATTCATATTTTTCATCTGAATTGCAGATCCTTATTACACTTTAAACCAAACCTGACAAAATCAGTCTGCTCTTTTACGTTCATTGCAAACGTCAGAACTCGAAAACCCAAAGATTTAGATAAATGAAATTTGCTATGTCATCTTTTTTATTAAAATAGCATTTCTGTGTCAGATTTTGGTTTTAATAGATCGAGTAAAAAAAAGGGCGTACAAAATGTATATTTGGTTTTCTTTATTATTATGAAACATAAAATTCTCATGCGCAGGTTTCTGAAAATAAAAATCTGAGCACTTGTGGCATTTATGACTTCACTTAAACTTCACAGTTTTTATATAGAGGAGAATAACACCTGTCTTAGAGAATATGCGAGAAAGTTTCATGGAGACCTCATTGATTTTATTTATCCTCACAATGGATATGTAGTACCTACGCAATAAACTTTTATTCTTTCTTTACCCTTTGCTGTCTCATATGAAGGTATGAAAGAAGCTCAAAAATACTGTCTTCTTGGTGCTCCTTAAAATTTGTGCTCAGGGCCACCCCAAACCATGCCCTTGTACATCCCTCGCTATGCAGACGTTACGTCAATGAAAAAAAAAAAAAAAAAAAAAAAAAAACTTTTGAAATATTAATTTTTATGGAATTTTTATTTATTTTTGAGCATCTCCTCCGTTCTCTAGATTTGATTGAATTTCCAGATAAAAGCTGACAAAAAAATATTCTTTTATTATCAATATAAGGTCAGAGAGAAAAATAAATTGATTTTTTAAATGATTATTTTTGTCCATTTTTATTCAAATATTTTTTTCAAATAATTTTTGTGAGATATTTGATGATTTTGTCTTATATTTGACGAAAAGGACAGGCATAATCTTAACGGAGGGGGGAATTATACAAAATTACGAATCGCTTTTGAAAAATTTAAACTATTTTTTTTAAATGATTGTATTCTTATCTTTCTATTCTTTATTAGATAAAAATAATTAACAACATTTTTATTATGTTATTTAATATCCATATTTATTTTAAAAAGTCGTACAGGTATTTAAGCGCTTCTAAATGCTAAAATATTTCTTCCCAGTCCAAGAAGTTCTCTGTCTCTCCTATAGATGGCGGTCTGGTTGCAAACTGCAATCGACGAACAGCGCGAAAGGTTGATTCCTGCTCTTCCTCCACAGTTCATCCTCGAATCGCAACTGTTCACTCAAGTATCTTCTTCCCGACAGTATAAGGCATCGATTTCGTAACAAAGCAACAGGTTGTTGATTTATTTCTCCGCGAGCGCCTTTCAAAGGTGAAGTAGCGTCCGTTATTTACCTTTTTCCTCCGTGTGATTGATTGAACACGAATTGGCCAACGTCGGAAGGACAGATAATTATGCAGCCGTGCTTTTTCCTGGAAAGACGATTGATTTGAAATGTTTCGTAAATTTGCAAAATAGCAGGGTTGGTTTTCTTTTTTTATGAAGTGAAAATTTTTCCCCCTTGGATGACTTTGGATATGCTACTCAGCTTTTAGACTCTTGTAGACATCGTGGGTTGAAGGTAAGTGTTTATATTCTTGCATTCAATAATTTTATTTTTGTCTAAATTTATTGTTATTTTGTTTTTTTTTATTTCGTTTTCGCAGACGATATTTTATTATTGATATTCATTACTATAAAATCAATTTCAATTTTACGGAGAGGATATTTAATATTAATTAATATTGATTTAATATCACTTTCATTTATAAATCAGTGAACATTTTTATTGTCTATTAATTCTATCATTGAAGATTTATAAATTTATGATCAATTTCAATTATGAAGAAATCATTTCTTTTATTAAAGAATTTTTGCTTAACTGTATTAAATAGTTGATTAATATCCGGCAATTAGTTAAAAAAATATCGATTATGCATTTTTCTTTATGATAGTGTTTCTAATTATTTTCTTTGAAAAATCAGCCAACTGACTTGTAAATTAAGCAGTAATAGATCACTTTTTGTTATTCTGAGTTCTTATATATTTAACCATATAAATAAACAATGAAAAAAATTCTCATAAATATATTTCCTTTGTTGATAAGTACTTTTTTAAAGCTATTTTTCTCTTTTAGTATTTAATAACTTTTAGTTTTTATTAAGCTAAAAAATAATTTTTTTTAATATCGACTTTTTGAATCATTTTAGTTAACAGTGATTCATTAATTTTGCATTGCATTAATTTCATTTTAAAAAAAATTAAAATATTATATCGGTCATATTTTAGTTTAAAAAAGATGTAAGAAAAAAATCTATCTACATAATTATAATCAGTTTTATTTTTCACCTCATGAAGAAAGACATTATTTAAAATATCTTAAAAGCAATGCTTTAAATGACCACTTTATCCAAATAATAATCAAACTTATATTTTTAAAGTCAGAAAGCATTTCCATAAAATAAATATTTAAGTAAATTTTGTAAGAATGTAAAAGAATGCTTAGAATATCAATCTGAATTTATCAGATGGCTTTGATTAATTAAAACTTTTCTTATATGTAAAACCAAGTAATAAGAAGCATAATTTCAATATTTTTGTCATAATTCAATTTTTTTCTGTTTCTCATCGGGATATCTTGCTACTTTTTGAATTTGAATTTTAAAAAATGATATTTTTGCATTGACCTAGACACAAGCTTCGAAACTGAAACATAAATAGATTCGAAATCGACCTGAATTCAGTTCTAAAAAATTGTTCTTCGAAGTTGAAGTTAAAGCAAAGTATAAACTTCTTAAACTTTGAATTTTTTTTTAATTCTCACATTTCTTTAACAGTAGGTTGGAAATTAATCAACGGTGGCAATATGCTAGGAAAAAATCTAGTCATTAGTTACGGCACCGCAAATGTTAAAATTAAATCACCGTTTCAGAGTTTATAAAAAAGAAGAAAAAATTGCTATTTATAAATCCGAATACAAATAAGCTAAGATTTAAAATATCTTCCTTTAATCCGATTTGAGCAAGCAAATATATCAAAGTGATTTTAGAACGATTCTACTTAAAAATGTGTCTCGTTTCGCTAGTGATCTGCTAAAAAGTTATTTTATTTACTTGATGATCAGTTCTAGCTGCCTGCTTCTAACTTTAATTTGTTAACATATAAGTAAACTTTTTTAAATTAAAAAGGCCATTTTTTTAGTCTTCTAATTAGAAAACTAATTAAAGAAAAAGAATATAGGATAAAAGTGTATTGTAAAAATAAATAAATTAATTAAAAAAACTAAAAAACAAATAATGATTTAATTTATTTACTTAATTTGTTGACATATAACGGTTTTTGAATTTCTAGACTTCGACTTGGAACATAGATTAAAGAAAAAATAGTATTCGATAACGAGTTTATGTAGAAATAAATAAAGTTTTTAAAAAAAATTCCGAAGGAAATAAATAATGATTTATTAAACTTAATCCAGCAAGAGTAGCCTTTTTCGAATGCAATGACTGTTACAAAAGTATTCCCCTCCCTTAGCATAAATTTGTGGATCTTGGGAAATGCCGTAAACGGCAACAATGCTCAGATTTTTATTTTCACACATGAGAGTTGTATGCTTCGCAATATAATAAAGAAAATCGGCATCTGTGTATTAACTATATACCACTGGCGAACATTAAAGATCAATAATTCGACGTAAATCTAACGATTTTACAGAATTAACGTGCGATCATTGGCGATTAATCTCTGACACAAGTACCAGAAAATCGAATATGTATTTCCGATGTTTTTGTTTTGCCCGATTGAAACCAAAGTTTGACATGGGACTATAATTGAAGTCACAAGATCACATACAAAATTTCATTTATTTAAGTTATGACATTTATTCTGATATACCAAATTTTATCCGTCTAGTATTTTTCGTTTTCCAGCTATCGTGCTCACTTGGACTTGGACAGACAGACCTCCTCTGAAGGGGTTCGTCCAGAATTTGATAGAAATCTTTAAATGTATCCATAAGTTTTTATACCAAAAATCATATCCATTTCATTTCAGCTCAAAGTGGTTTTATGTTCACGGATAGATATAATTAACAAAAATATGATTTTCGAATTTTTTGGTGATTACAATTCTTTACCTTTGTATAAGAAAAAGTTTAAAAGCGAGTAATATAAGAGAAGTATAAATATATTATATGTCATTTTATTATTATTTTTTAATTCAAACTGCATAATCTAAAAGGTCATGTTGCAGCAATCCTATATTATGCTCAGTAATTAATCATTTTTAATTTTAAATACTTACTTATAGGTAAAATTCAATACACTCTTTAATGTTTTAAATTTTTGATATTTATTTGATTCCTAAACAAATACTTAACAATCAAGATTATTCGATCGAATTTCAGACATCTGGTCATTGTCATAAAAAATCGAAGTTTTAGTCCAGATTTCTTCATTAGAAGCTTCTGTAGATTCCTGATTTTAATCTTTTCTGAGAAAAATAAATTTTTTTCAATTGCTCGTGATTTTCTCTTTTTGTCAATACAATTTTTTTTCCCCATTTTGGAAATTTACAACTTTATTTTCCTGTTAAATGAGTATTTTTCAATTTCACATTGTGCCGTTTTTTATTTTTTATTTTATTTGAGCAAAATTATCAAAATTACACAGGGAGTGAAATCTTTTTCTACTTCCTAGTATACTCAATATACAAGGAGAAGCACCGTAATCGTCAAACATTTCGAATTCGAGATTTTGTCAAATCTTTACTTACACATAAAAACACTTTGAGCTAGCACTTTGGTATGTACTCTTAATACCACATTAGTAGATTTCTATAAAATTTTGAGCGAAATCCGTTCAGAAGAAGGTACCTATCCGGTTGTCTGTAAGTAAGTGAACACGATTATTATAAAATGCAAAGAAGTTGATTTATATAAATTTACTAAGATTTATCGTTTAAAATGTAAATCTGCCTCAAATTTAAAGCCAAATCTTTCAAAGAGTTGATCATTTTTGGACATTTATTTTTGCATTATGTAAATACGATAATAGAAAAAACCTAACAATATACATAAACAAAATTTGATTCTCATATTTAGTTATTCAGATTTAGCACCTTGAGATTTTTTTTTATCAAACTTGAATCAAATCTATCAATGTGTTGACAGCCTGTACTTTCGCATGCATGTAAACGCAACAAACTCAAAAATGCTATGGTTTAAACAAATGTAAATTTATATACGATCTTATAACTACAACCGCTACTCTATATCAAATTTTGATTTCAATCGAATCGGAAATGCAAATTCGATTTTCTAATATTTGTGTATTAATCTCATACCGGGGATTTAGTCGCCAAAAAAAGTGCCAAAGATTAGACAACAGATTGAATAAAAATGATGGATTCACGTCAAATAACTATATTTCGTAACTATTGTTCACCTAGGCTGCAGTCTTGCTCAAGTTCAAAAATTTTATAAGAGACCAGACGTGCATAACACTTTCATTTGACCGTATGCGAGAAAGTTTCACGGAGACAACTTTAAAAAAAATAAGTGTAGCTAGTGGCAGTTACGATTAACTGATAATCTAAAGTTGAAAAAAAGATCGCGATGTAAAGCACCGTTTATACGTCTCTCATTTATACGACGTTTAATGCTTGTCTCGTTTCATTTTTAACCTCTATAATGATGAAAAAAAATCATTTATACGATGCAAAACTTCTATTAGATGTTGTTTCAGGAATGCTCTTATAGCAGATAACAATTTCGAGATATATTTGAAAGGCGATACCGATATCATGATTTCGAAATTATTCCCAAATTATAAATTAATAAAAGACGATTTGTCTTTCGGTTAAATTGAATCGATGACGAAAAAGAAATTGAAGACCTAATCCTATCTTTTAAATTTTTCTTCTGAAAAATTTTCTACTCATTTTATTAGTCAAAACACTTGAAAAAAAACTAACAATGAGTTTAATTCGATTCATAATGCTATGCCTGACACTCACTGAAAATCAGCATAATAGAAGGCGATTAGTGATTTTTTAAAGCTTTATTTAAAACCTGCCTGCATATACACAAATTGTGTAAAATAATAAATGAGCTATTAGAGATCAAGATATGTGAGTTTTCAACCTTTTATGATAAACGATTAATTTTAAAATTTTATTATTGTTTTCAATAAAATGTAGTGATAAGATGGAGCTATCTTAAGATCAATGGGGGTGGTTTCTCCAAAACTTTCTCACATACTTTCTAAAAACGGTGTCCCTGAGGACGCCTTGCATGATATTGGCGTTTAATATTTACGAAATATTAGCAATTGGCATGCATTTAGCATTTTTACTGACTGTATCGTGTCATCCTTGGCGAGTTATTTGGCGATTAATCCCTGACATGCAGTTAATGACCTTCGAAAATGGTATTTGTGTTTTAAACTTGTTTTTTCAAAACCGAATGAAAACAAGATTTGACGTGAAACTACATTTATAGTTACCAAATCCCTACCAAACTTGATATAATTAAATTAGTGCATTTTTCAGTTCTCCTATTTGTATCTTTTTAAAACTACAGATCGATAAACGGTCAACCCCTGCTTGAATTGAGCTCAAAATTTGATAAATGTCTACGTTGTGGATGTTAAATCTGCGCACCGAATTTTATTAATACAGCTCTCCTTGTTTTGTTATTATCGTATTAACTTATATTCGAACCACCGGACAGATAGTCTTTCTCTAAATGGATTTGGATTAAAATTTGAAAGGAACCTACAAATTTTATGTAAATACCGTATACCAAATTTAATCCTTCTAGCTCAAAGCGTTTTCGAGTTATCTTTGTCTCAGATAGACAGACAGACATTTTCCAAAAATGCGTTTTTCGAACACAGAGTGGAGTGAAACCTGGAGATTCGTCAAAATATTCGAATTTTTTGGCGATTTCTATATTTTATCTAATCTACGAGAAAGTAAAAATAAATTATTACTTCTAAATGAATTAGCATTCGTTGCATTAAATTTGTAATAATCGAAGTCATTATTGAAATTTTGATTGCATGTCTTTTTAAGTCTATATCAGCCTCTTGAAAGACGTATAAATGGTACTTTACTGAACATTAAAGCTTGGCCTTCTGGTTTCAAACTGTTTGCAAAAAAGATCTTTTTATTATTTTCATATATATGAGAAATATTCCTTTTTCGTGCATTTATTCAAACTGACCATAACTCGTTTCCCTCTTCTTTTTTTTCTCACATACAAAAGAAATGACCTTAGAGCTTTAAAACAAAACAACCATGTGAAAAAATATGGAACCTTGAATAACGCCTATTAGGATGTTGCCTTTAGTTTTCGAACCTTTGTCCAATTAATTTTTTTCCGTTTTTTTCCCTAATTTTTCATAGATTAATTAATTTAATAGATGCTTGGCCATCTAAATATTTTATTTGTTTTGTATCACTGATTTATCAAACCAAAGATGATCACAGCGTATAAGATTCAGTCTTTCTTCTTGCTGATATAAAGCCGAAAAAAAATGAAATGATTGCAATTTCTTGGAGCTTTAAATGTTATTTTTCTTACAGAGACATCAAATAAAGTCACTCGCTTTTATAAAATGAAAAACACTAATCGAGAATTCGTTACAGTTTAAATGCGATTTAATTTAATGTAGTGAGTGTTTTAGTACTTTAAGATCGGTTTTTCCTTGCAATTTTAGTAAAAATATTGAAGAACCTTAAATCGGAATAACTTTATAAATACGAAAACGCAGACGACAATTTGAAACTATATCTAATATATAAAAATGAAATTTTTGTTCGCATTTTATGCGCTGTCGTATTGTTAATCTAATTGAGATAAAACTTTTCCAATTTATTGCTTTGAATGAGGAAAATTCATGTTTTTCACATGCCCAGTTGTATGTTGGATGCTCACGAGTTGGTCAGCCAAGAAATTTGTTTTTGTTGAAGACGGAAAAACAAAAAAAAAATATATATATTGTCTACCCGAAAGTATACTTGAATAATAAAGTAAAAAAAATAGCATATTATTTATACTTCCACTTTATATATCATTCAGTTTCAATGAATGCATTCATTGTCGACAAGAAAATAAATTCCATTCTTTCTATTGTTTCTAATTAAACCAGATAGTTATTTCAAATTTCAAACGATATTTCTAAAATTATTTCTCCTGTGGCAGTAACGTTCCGAGTACCACCTAGTCATAAATAAAAAGATAAAATTAGCCTGTCCTTTATTTTAATTATTTTAAAAGATTTAGAAAGTTATTCTTATTATAATTTTACCAGTAAATAAAAGTTGCATATAATTCGCGAATAAAAATTATTGGTAATTTTATGTAGAAACATAGGGAAGTTTTCCACTATTGAAAAATATTCCAAAATGTCTAACAGAATCAAGACTGATGGCCTTTTTTTTTCTTGTATACTAACCAAAACTTTTTATTGTATATATTAAAAATGGGCATTAAAAATTTTTTCATTTTACTTAGCCATATTTTATATTTTGATGAAAATTTATGAATCAATTTTTAAAAAGGGCAATATTTGGGAATATAAACAACTCATTATTCAATGCAGTGGCTACATACTATTGGGTTTGGCGTGATATAGGTATTCAGTAGGTCATGTACTTGTGAATATTGAACAAGCTGTTCCATGTCTCCAATCAAATTTCACTGCGTTTTTTCCTCATTGCATATTTATTCATCTCGACAATTTTGGTTTCCTTTTTCTAATGTATGCAAGGTGCTTGGACTCGGTAGATATAGAACAAGTAAACAAAATAAACTTTTTATAGAGACCCAGATGACTAAATAGAACGAAGTAGTGAAACTAATAAATTTAATAAAATACTTTTTATCAGAATCTTTTAAGGATATATTTTTTATCAGTATAATTTTTTAGGACATATTTTTATAAGGATATTTTTTTATTGGCGAGTAAAAATTTATTATATTAATTATCTTCAACCGTTTAATTATTAATATATTATACATTATTATAAATATTATAGAATGCTGAATTCAAATTTTTCTCCTATACTTTACTATTTGGTAAAAACTTAACCAACCAATTTATCTCTATTAACCAGCGAGACTGGTCTAATCAAAACTTTCTCGCATACTCTCTAATAAACTTGTCATGTCAGAGAGCGCATTACATGGCATTGGCCTACAATAGTTATGAAATATTAACTTTTGGCGTGAATTTATCATTTTTACTGAATCTATCGTGTCATCCTTGGCAAGTGTTTTTTGGAGATTAATTCCGAAAATCGAATTTTGACGCGTTTTTCTGAAATGATTAAAACAAAGATTTGATCAAAACTGCACTTGTAGTCACAAATTACCATATCAAATTTGATATATTCAAATCGACTAAGGGTAGACCTTTTTATTTGGCTCAAAATCTGTGTACCGAATCCTATCTATCTAGCTCTCTTTGTTTTGTAATTATCGTGTTCACTTATATTCGAACAGGTGGACAGACAGACTTCCTCTGAACGAATCTTGCTTAAAATTTGATAGAAATCTGCTAATTTGGTATAAAGACCACATACCAAATTTCATCAATCAAACTTAAAGCGTTTTTGAGTTATCTTAACAGAAGGACATTTGCCAAAAATGTGTTTTGCCATGAATTTGACTTATTTTACCATGTTAAAGCAACAGGAATTTTGAAACTTTTTCATACTCGCAAATTCAAAATTTATGCAAAAATATTTTAAAAAAATAGAAAGAAATCATATATTTTTTTTTATTTAGCACAAATCGATTGCAAAATTCTATCTTTATTAGCATAAATACTAGTCATATTAAATAAATGCTTAAAAATGATGTATTATTATCTGAATTTCAGTCCAGCTAATTTCAGTTTTATTTAAATTATTTATATATGACCGAATTTTTCAATTGATTGTCTCGATATGAACCCCCCCCCCTCTTTTTTTAAAATTGTATTCCAAAATCTTAAAGAATTACGTTGGCTGTCTTTTCAATACCAAAATGTTATTCCTTCGGCAATAAAAATGAAACAAAATGTGTCAGCACTTTTTGATGAAAACTCTATTCAATATTAACAATCGACCAAACGATTTCATTTTCTGAGAAATGTCCGAAAAAGCATTATTATTGCGAAAGATATTACTTCCATGAAATATAAAATCGTCTTATTACAATATTTCGATAAATTCTACTCGTTTTCTCCATTCTTTGATTGGTGATAAAAACTTTAAGGGCCATGAAATTCGACTTGGAGCGTATTAAACACATTGTTCGCAAGCAAATAATTTTCGACTACGAAAATCATAGAACGTTGTCTCCATTTCTGACTCCACGAATTGTTCCGTTAAAAGAAGCGACGTTTTCGTACGTTCGTTTTGTAAATGTGGTTTGAAGTGTCGTTTATTTTAGGTAAACCAGATGGGGTTCTTTACCCCCACCGAAGGGTTTGGAAAAATATGTATCCCCCTACTTTTTCCCGCCTTCCGAAAATAGAATTTTCATCTCTAAGGAAACATTGGGCTGTGTTAACGAGCCTCTAATCTTTTGACTTTTCATCATGAAAAATGGCGACAGCGACTCGGAAAGGGAGAAAAAGTTAGCAGATGTTTCGAATACTTTATCTCACTTTTGGAATGGATGAAAGAGTAAGATGAGACATTATGTTATGAACTAAATTTTTAGGGTTAAAGAATAAAATTAGACATTATGTTATAAGCCAAATTTTGTAGGATGAAATAGTAAGATGAGACATTATATTATGAACCTATTGGGGTTTTAAAAAATGTTTTTCCCTCTGAAAATAAAAGCAGATTAAGCCTTGTTCAGAAGGTATCCCTAAAAATTTGGCCTTTTAGTAGGAATACTAAAAACGTTTGATAACAGGTAGGAGTAGTCTCTCCAAAATTTTCTCGCATACTCTTCAATAAAGATGTGATCCCAAAGAACGTCTTGCACGACACTAACGTACAATAGTTACGGAATATTAACCTCTGGCGATAATTTAATTTTTTTTTCTGAATCTGTTCTATCCTTGGCGAGTTTTTTGGCGTCAAAATCTCGAGTTCGAATTTTTTGATGATTACAATACTTTCTCTGTACTTTATACACAAGAAAGTAAACTGATACACTTTTAGTTCGAACAGCCTGATTTCTTCTGAATAGATTTAATTCAAAATTTGATTTAAAAAATATCACTACATTTTTTATAAAGTCCACATACTAAATTTCTTCCGTTTCATTACTGAGCAATTCAGCTATCATGCTCACATATAGGCAGCCAGGCATTACGCTAAAAATATGTTTTTCGAACATCTGAATCGTGAAGATTCGTTGAAATCTCGAACTTGAATATTTTAATGATTATGGTACTTTTTCTATTTTTCGTAGGTGAGAAAGAAAAAATGAAAATCAAGGGGTTGATACTATTTTGAATTTTAAAATGAATTTAATACGTAGTGGTAAAAGTTTCCGAAGTTTCCACCTCAAAATAGAAGATGGAAAAAAAAACATAGGGTCGCATAAATTAATAGAATACTATTATAATATTAAAATTACATTGCATTCAGAAAAATTCTGAAATAAAAACTGTACTGGACTCGTAGCTGTTAATTTTACTAACGTTTCTTTATTATTATTTTTTTTAATTTTTAGCTTGATAATTTTACAATAGGGTGGGGCTTCTGGAAGGCGGATCTTTTCTAGCATACATATGTTTGTTGTTTTTTATGTCAAAACAAATAAAAATGGGAGGCGTGTTCAATTTCTTTCGTTTTGTATTTTTCTATTTTCTTATTTTTTGAATACAATTATTTGACATCTTGTTTAGTTTACTTTCCACCAAATCGTACTTCACAAATATCTGCTAGATTTCCATAGCAACAAGAAACGAATAAAAAATAGCACGAATTAAACTAAAGTTAAAATTTTAAATAACTTAACAATTATTTAAAATTTAGCTTTTAATTGAAAAAATAACGGAAATTATTAATATTTTAAAAATTGAAAATCAAGAATAACATTTTTCAATCATTTTGATACTGTTAATATGATTTAAAAACAATCTATGGCGCAAATTTCAAATTGGCCTAAAGTTTATTTATTGCGTTAAATAACTAAATATTTTTCGGATTCTTCACTTTTTTTCTATTAACTCCATTAATTTAGAACTTGGGACAGCGCTTGTCTAATGCTGAAGTCAGAATTTCGAGGTCAAAAGGGTTGTGTTTGGTAATGTTATGTTTTTTTTTTTACAAAGTTATAAATAGCACTGTGTCAAATTACTGCCTTTGTTGGAAGGGGGGGGTAGTCAACCATCTAACTCTCCGACCCGCCCGAAGGCACACGGATTTAAACCATAAAACTGAATGACCGGACCGCCGCTACAGCAATTGGCGGGAACTGTGGTTGAGTCCTAAGGGCCATCACCGGCCACAGTACAACCCTTCCCGAAGGAAGTACGTCCCGTCATCGATGGGAGGAGTCAGATCCCCCACCTATTAGTGTTCCCTCCAGGGTGGCGAGATCCAACCACCATGCCGGAAGCATCTCATCCTCATTTCGAGGTGTCCCCCGGGGGGTAGGGGGTATCGGAACAGTTGTGTTTCCTCAAAATTGGTCTACATGACTATAAAAATTTCAATTCGAAGGCACCTCGTATTAATAAGATTAATAAAAAACGCTTGTAAATCAGTTTTGATGTCTTATATCTTATCAGATCAGAAGAAAATGTTATTTTAAATTATGTTTGAATTATAAGACAGAACAATCTAATTATTGGCTATATTTCAGAGAATCGAAATTAATTGGTGAAATAGGTCTAGTTTTGATTTAGAATTTTGTTATACTTTTATTTTGTAGCCTCTCTCGAAATAGAAAGGAAGTCTATTGACGATCACTGATGACGTATCTAAAAGTCATGAATATTCATATGAAACAAACATTTACGAAATCGGCAAAATGATCATTGGAAGAGAATTCTCTCAAGCTTTTGAAATCGGTTCAGTGGTTATAATTGGGGAACTCTGTCGAGGGTTTTCCCCTTTTACTTTCTAATATACGTAGTATAGAGAAAGTATTGTAATCGTCCAAAAATTCGAACATGATTCAACGAATCTCTACGTTTCAGAAATCCCTGAATTTGCACAACACATTTCGGAAAATATCCGTCTGTATGTCTGTCCGTAACGAAGATAACTCAAAAATGCTTTGATCAACGGGGATGAAATTTGGTATACGGTCTTTATAATAAATTTATAAATTTCTATCGAAGTTTGAGCAAATTCTGAGTTTTTTTGCTCAAAGGAGATATGTGTATGTCCTGTTGTTCGAATGTAAGTTAACACGATAACAACAGAACAAAGATAGCTAGATTAATAAAATTCGATACACAGAATTGGCATCTGTAGTCTAGACACCTTTCGAATTTTGTGTTAAATCCAATAAGGGATTGACCGTTTGTTAGTCTGTACTTCTAGAAACATATAAACACGATAAGTCAAAACCGGCGCGACAAATATATCAGATTTGGTTTGGGATTTTGCTGCTACTAGTTTTATGTTAAATTTTTGTTTAGTCGATTAGGAAAAGCACGTATAAAACACAAATTCGATTTTTGGATACTTATAATCGCATGCCAGGGATTAATCATCAAAACACTTGTCAAGGATGACATAATATATTCATTAAAAATGCTATCCCAATTCCAAAGTTTCGTATTTCGTAACTATTGTGTATCAATGCTACATAAGACATTCTCTGGTGTAACTCCTTTATAAGAGAGTATTTTAGAAAGTTTTGAGGTGACTACTCCCGCTGGTTGAAAATGTATACAAAGTAGTATTTTTAGAGTTTTTTTCAAAAATATCTGGGATCATAGATGACATATCTTGGTGTCATGAGCTTTCTTATGAAACAGAAATTACAGAAATTGGATAAATGGTTGAGGTTGGTTCTTCGTTTTTTTTTTCTATTTACTTTGATTCTATAAATGTTTAGCTTTCAATGAAGAACATAGTCGAGGAAAGAAATAAAGGAACCGTTAGAATAAAACACAATAATTCATCACCATAAATAATATATGGGTAAAACAATACGAAAACTTAAATCTTCTTTTATCATCAAAACGCACAGAGATATTATCTCACACAGCTCAACGGTGACGTCACACTCTACTGACGACCAAACCATGTTGCCATCTGAGAGTAACACAAAAGAAGAAAAGAAAATCTCAATCTCAATGGATTCAAGCCGCTACACGAAAAGCACTGCAAACGCCTGAAAGATGATTCGTTAATGTAATTATTTTCGAATGCACAACAGCACATTCGTTTCCACCTGTTGCGTGGCCCTTCCAAATCACGCAGACGATTGTTTTATGATTTTTTTTTTCGGTGGAACACTCCCATGGGGATTACTTACGTTCGAATTTATTTTCAAGGGTGGCTTACTCTGTAATGAGTTGACATCGACTGATCGTCACAATTACTGTTCCGTATCAACAATGGCTGATTAATCGGCGGTTTGAAATGGAAGAGGCTTAACTGTTCGGGGAGGTATTAAGCCATGCGTGGGATGAGAATGAACACGAGGGTCTGGATGTATTTAATAGAGGTTACAGTTACTCTCGTGTAGTAACATGTAAGTGAGATTATGCAGTCAATACAGTTCACTTCGTAGAATTCGTTGTTCTGAGATCTTATTAGTAACCTCTATCTTGACCAATGTTTTTGGTTTGAACATACGATCTGTAGTTCACTCGACATGTTAACAGCTTTCCCACACTTGCAATAAATAAGGAAATTAGTTGTAACGATCGTTCACAAATGGCGCTAGGTTACTTTATAATGATATTTTTAAATCTAATTTAAACTTAATTAATTTCATAATTTTTATCTTAATTTGACCCATATTAACTTCATTCGAAAATGTTCTCTTATTTCCTGATCCAATTTCATCTTTTTTATTTAATTAATGCTATACGAGCTCTATAAAATTGCTTTAATCGGTACTTTAAAACACTCTAAATGAAGAGATAAAAATATGTCATACTAAGCAAATTCTTTTAAAAATTACCTATATTACCCTTTCCAAAGTCTACACGTATCAAAGAATCTCGATTAGAGTCTCATAGTATAAAATCACTGAGGAAAAAATTTTGGTTTCTTTTGTGTCGCGATATAGACTCACGTATTTCTTACTACACTTCCTTGCACATATTATGCCTTCCGGGATGGAATAAATCAAAGTTAAAAAAAATTCAAAATTATCTTTTTCTCGGGCACGAATT
>JAPMOR010032910.1:356603-480351 GCA_026543865.1 Argiope aurantia | reverse complement strand
TCTTACTATCAGAACCCTTTCAAAACGTAGTCTTCCTATAGGAATATACCTAAAAAGATGTAATGAGTGAAAGATACGGCAAGATTAAGTCGATCATAAAATGACTGATGTAAACCTGAGCAAATAATAAATTTACTATTTTATAAATGATTGCAAAAATGAAATGTTGTCGCTTATTTTATACAGAAAATAAGTATATAGCTTATCAAGGTTCATATAATATATTCAAGATATATACATATATTTTTACTTTTTTGAGTGAATTTGCAACGATTTATTTAAGGGAAATAGTGCAACTATCGAAAATTTGAGTCTCGAAAGTTCGTTTAATCTAATCATTTTCTCTGAATGTTGAAAAAAACATTTCGTTAAGACTTAAGATAAATGTTCAGTTTCTCGCCAATCAACAAATCTCTGCCATTTTGGAATACTACAAAATAAGTTAATAAATACCTTATAGACTAAAATAAAAACTGCTAGTATTATGGTGGCTTTACACTCAGCCAGTTATAAAATTTCAGTAAGTCACGCATGCGCAGAAGGAAGATTGCGCGTTTGCTGAAAGAGCAGGCAATAGCATTTTCTTGTCCTGTACAGTCCATACCTGCTGAAAGAGCGCCTGGAAAAGTACTTGGTATTGTACAGTTTCTGCGTATGCGTGCTCTTGCTGTATGGATTGCAGCTAACTGAATGCAAAACCTACTTTACATTTGTTTCCGAAAAAATTCACTTTTTGCAAACAGACATGAATCAAATAATTGTAATTATATGTCTCCCTTTGAAAAAGGTAAAAAGGGAAAAGCTTGATAAATGAATTTAGTATGCGATCTTGCCACCAAAATCGTAACATTTTTGGAAGAAACACGTCAAATTAAATTTGGTTCTTCATTCTGGTCTCTGTCCCTTCATAACTCCAGACAAAACAAGAGAAACATGAAATTTCCATAAGCTGTTATAACGAGATTTATAAAGCCGCATCAGCTTTTGTATAAATTTCATTTACGGATTGGCTGACTGTTTACTCAAGAAGTCTTACATAGTTACTCGAATATATACCCCAATCTGGCATCGGAAATTTTAATACATTATTATAGATCCACGTTATTAACTTTTAGTGCATTATGAATCCGTTTGAATTAATTTATACTTTCTCATATATGAAGTACTAGCAGCACCCGCACAGCGTTGCCCGTGTCGTAACATCCAAGGGGAAAAATTAGTTTTAAACAATTCGAGTTTCCTCCCAATATGACATGGGCACGTCACTTAACATCAAACAAACATAAAAATATATTTAGAAAATCATCAAAAGTAACTACAAAACAATTTTTTAAAGCACACATTCAGAAATATTTCTTTTCTTAGGGTATAATAAGTTTTGAATCGCTGTTTTAAAACCAGGCGTAAACAAAAAAAAATGTATCGCATATTTTATCACAGCTCTTGCTATTTGCGCATGCGCAGTTTGAGGTTTTCGCACAAACGCGAGTAAGTGAAAATTACAAATACTGCTGTTTTGCGCAAGCACGAATCGTAGCAGGAAAATAATCAAAATTGTAATTATAAAACTCCTTTTTATATTTTGTTAAGACTTTAATACACTAAAACATTCCCCAGTAAATACTCTACAAAATGGTACAAATATATCCAATATCAGTTAAGTATTTCTCGAGTATTTCTATTTCAAACATACAGATGCTTTAAGGAGACTTCATTTTATACTATGTATAGATGAAGTAAAAGAAAATACTGTATCATCCAAAGAATTCAAACTCGAAATTTTGACGAATCTTCATACGTAGGATTTCCACGAATCCAAAATATACATTTCTGGAATCATGTTTATCTGGCAATACAATCGATACTTAAAGACGTATTGAATTGGACGAATGAAATTTGATATGTGGCCTTTATGCCAAATTTATAGATTTCTATCAAATTTTGGGCGAAGTCCATTCAGAGGAAGTCTATATTTGCTGTTTCCGAATACAAGTGAATACTATGATATCGAATACTAAAAGCTAGAGTGACTTAAAATTTGGGTACTTTTCCGGTCGCAAGCAAAAAATTGCCAAATAATGTAGAATTCCGCAAAATTTCTTACGCCAAATTTTAGTTCACAATTTACAATTTAGTTCAAATTTAGTTCGCAAGTGAAAAATTGACAAATAATGTAGAATTCCACCAAATTCGCGTTTGGTTCACAATTGGCGACATTTACACCCGGTTAACGGAAAAGTAACAAAATTTGTAATATATCTACATCGAAAATATAGATCCATAACAAATTTTAAATGAAATCCATCAGGGGGGGAGAGGGGTTGATCGTCTCTCTGTACTTTAAAATGCAGTAAGTAAACACTGTAACTGAGAAATGCGAACGGATTTCGCGTAAGAAGTTTGGTACATAGTTTCAAGGGTACTTATTAATTCACAGTGAAAGAGCCAAAACTCACCAAATGTAGCACCAAAAATAAATTGGCATTCCAACCCTATGAGTGTGCTCTTAATTTACAAAAAGAAAACAAGTATCTGTTTATGCTCTTTACATTAAAAGATGTCAAAATTATTGATGTTAAAGATGAAAAAAAATGTCAAAATTATTGATGTTAAAGATGCAAAAAAAATGTCAAAATTATCTTAAATCCTTCACCGTTAGTCAATAAGTACCATTTTAAGATTACCGATCCATATATTTCTTCAAAGGAATGACCCACTGTCTATCTTTATTTTTGCAGGAATATAAACCTGATAAATGAAAAAACGCAATGATTTAAGTAACTCGAATTTGATATGTGGTCTTGTTATTTAGATTGAATTTCTGCGTCAAATTTGAATTCAATCCATAAAAAAAAAAGGTATTCAAAATGCATATTTGGTTTGCATATTATATTACGAAGTATATCTTTCAATGTGCGGGACACTGAAACAAAATATAAACATCGTGGCATTCACAGACTTTCCATCACAGGATTGAAGTTTTATAAGGGGTGAGGATTGAGAAGAGGGGATAAATGTTTATTAGATGACATGCGAAAAAGTTCCTGAGGGACCACCATACTCGCAGGTCACAATGCTAAACTATAGAACTGTATTTCAGTTAAGACTAAAACTGAGGAACTGCGTCCAATCTCCGATTAAATCTATGAACAGGTAAATGGTTATTTATTTGTGTGTGCGTGTGAAAATATTAGAATACGAAATATAAGAATAAGCAAAATAAATTAAATTTTGTGATGGGATCATGATCCAAAAAATGAAAATCGAAATCAAGTAATGAAATAAAATTTTTTCAATTGTTATCACCGTACTTTACAGTTAAGGAAAATATACAATATTATACAGATGAGTTATTCTATGATTCTATCCTTTAGTAAATATCTATACATTAGCTAACACACCCAAAGAACATTCAAACTACATTAAAATAGTAATATTTGCATTCTAATAGTTATTCACTGTATCTTTATTTTTCAGTTTGTTTTTGTTTTTAACTTTTCACTTTGTTGCCAAACGATTTTATTATTGTTAAATCAGAAAATTAAAAGAGGGCGTGGTCATGTCGAATCGCTTTCTTTCCGTAGCAGACAATGGAACATTTCTCGAAGTGTCACATTTTGAAAAGCACATTATATCATGTAAAGGTTTGTTTCAGAATTCAATTGTGTCTGCCGTGATAGCTAATGCACCTATACCTTGGTATGCATATTTAACAAGAATAACTGACTGCTTGAGAACAATTCAGATACTTTTATTTTATTTTGTTTCTCAAGGTGTGACTTGGGTGTTGAGAATGAAAATGACTTTTATAGGAAATGACGTAATGCTCTTGCATTGAGCTTCAACCAGTTCAGAAAATAAAAACGAATGATGATTAATAGGTGAAGTATTCATAAACATAACAAGTCTCTGAACTCTTTGGTTTGGAATTTGAATCTGCATACAATGAAATTTTTTTCGTGAACTGACGGATACTTTGATGTGAGGCATTTTTGTCTAACAGTATCATATTGTAATAATCTTATTAATATTTGCTTTAACGTGAAATTCGTTTTTTAAATAATGGTTAATAAAGAATGAAAACTTATTATTATAGAAATAGGGAAAGCATATTTTTAGGTATAGACCGATAAGGTATTTTTCTATTGTCAAAACTCGAATTTCGAGCATTTATCTCATTTTCATTTCACACACACAAAAATCTTTTATCATAAAAAAAAATATTTCAAAAATTAAAACATATCAAAATTGTGTAAAATTAAAAACATGTCAAAACGCATAAAAATACTAAAAAATAATAGTATAAACAATATATTTATAGATACGTATTTCATAGATACGTAATTGACTTATGTAATTTACAATTCGGTTTCAACACATTAATTGCCATATGAAGCAAATATGTCTCACAGATAATGCATTCATTGGAGCCATATGAAGCACACATAAGTCACGTGAAATCTTTTGGTTTCTTTATCCATAATTCAATGATGGTTCATACTGGCGTATGATTACATAATAAATGGTAAATCGCGACTTACTGAGCGAAATAAAGCTAATTGGTCTTATGCTTGTGATATGTTTTTTTAACTATTATTATCTTATTATTATCTTATTAACTATTATTGCTTATTAGTTTTTATTATCAATCGCTGAATTCGGGCTCGTATTTACTCATGAAAACTTGGAATTCATAATTCTCTTTATTAGATAATGTAACATTCATTCATTTCTGGAAATACTATTTTTCCTTTTCATAACTAACCGTATTTCTTTAAAAAATGTATATAAAATCATACATCTTGAAACAAAATTTGTCGTATGATCAATTTCATACCATGTCACTTTGATTCTTACCATGTTACAAATAGAATACAACTCCAAATAAAAGAAACAAGAGCCCGTTGACGTTTGAGTTTTGAATCATATATATTTCACAAAACTTGCTTAATGATTTCGTTCTATGAGCCCACGTGAAAAGATTTGCTTCTCGTTCAAAAACATGATTTTGGCAACTTTTTCAAAAAATAATTATGTTAGTAATTATTGTATCAATTTTTTTATAATTGTGCAAACGTAATGAGTAAATAAGTTTTTTTCCCCCTGGCCTAGCACGATCAAACATTTTCGTGTGTTGTGGTGATTAACATATAAATGCACAGAAAACCTGCACACCTAAAAACTCTTTGATAATTACGAACCAGCATATATATGCTCTAATGATGGTTAATGCAAATATGCATATGCGTGAAAATAATTTAATGAATCTCTACGTTTTAGACCTCCATAAGTTTAAAAATACCATTTTTGAAATTAAATTTTTTGGGGGTCATTTTCTGAAAATGGTAATGGCTTGATAATAAAGTCTCAGCTTAGAGGCCGAGGGGTTCTATTTTGGAAAACCTTTTCGTCAAAGAAAAGCCGTGTAAATGGGTTTGTTGCAAACTCATTACGTTGGACAAAATATCCTGACCCTAGTGTGGTGCAGAAATTTGGAGAGGAAATGTTGTCCTCATCATCTAAATTTAAAATTATAGGGTTTCTCCCAAATTCGCAATAGTGTTGCCTCAAAACGGGCTATTAATTTAATTAAATTAATCTAATAGCAAAAATCAAAAACCAAAAAATTATACGAATGAAAGTTGATTTTAAAAATTCCGACATTGTTGGATGAAGTCTATTGCTGGAAAAACTGTCTGTCCGTCATATTGCAACGACTACTATAAATAAAACATATAACGATCTAAATTTGGTATTTGGGTTTACCACCATCATCAGATCTGTGTCAAAATTTGGACAGAATCCTTTGGCAAATTGGCTGTCTGTTGTGCATGTACGAATTAAATGACTTAAAAGAAAAACAATAGTTTAAAATCACAATAATCAAAAGAAGTTAATTTTGTTGTGTAATTTTTACATCAAATTTGCAAATTTTTATTTTGTCAATAACACGACTTTATGCTTGATCCATTGTGATTCTTAGAAACTTTTGGAACTTGTGGAAATCAGGGATATTAAGCTATACTTAAGTATAAAATTATGCCAACATTAAATATGTGATTTAATTGGAGGTAAATACAAGCAACCGAACCCACTGATCAATCATAAACGGTTAATCATCATGGCGAATCGGTTTCTGCACCGATTGAAGAACTTAATCAAAAAATGAAATTCTAATGGTCTCCAGCAGATAGAGGGAAAGAAGAAGAGTGTAGACAGCACGAATAATAGACGCGTAGGCATCTTTGACACGCATCGCGAAGAAATAGGAAACATCCTGCCAAATGTCATCATCTCCGTCTGTTTCTGTGCAGCTGGATCAATTCTATTGTTCTCCATTCAAGGCGATTGTCGAATGGGGAATTAGCAATTCTAATGGCCCCCATCTGTGTGAGGAGGTCTCCTCTTCAAAATTATCTGCCTCCGAAGAATAGAATGTTGCATTCATGGGACAGTTACGCACCAACAAGGAATTTAAAAAAAATATTGATTCTGTCTATGTGTGCTTTCCATAGGAACCTGAATGATGAGATCGAAATGTTGATTTTAAATTCCGATTAAAGTAACAAAATCACATACTTATTTTATTAATCAATGTCGTGGTGGTTTTGAGCTAATGTGTTTATATACATTAGGATGTACAGACCGACAGACGTCTATCCGTCTGACAGACTTGATACGAAATCTGATAATCATCTGTATTGCAGATGTGCAAACATTTTATACATTTTGATCCTTACTTTTTGTTGTCATCGTGTTGACATGTTGTTAGATAGCCCCACAGATCCGGTCGAATAGGAAATTAGCTATTCTGATGGCCCCATTTACTTCAGGAGGTCTCTTCAAAATATCTATCTCCGAAGAATAGAATGTTACATTCATCAATTTTGCAGTGAATGCATTTCCCTGCAAAATTGATAAAAGTCTACAAAATCTAGAGACCATGTACTAAATTTTATCTTAAGGGTTAGGATACAAATCTACAGTTGAACAGATAGACAGTCATAATTCCAAAAAAGGTGCAAATTGCTATGAAATCAATTAAAGTTTTCAGAGGATTAAACTATAAAAAATATAAAATTTAAATTTTTATACGGACCCCGTACAAAAAAAATTTCCTGTAAGTAAAATGTGCCACATCCTTTAATAAGGTCATGTACGAAATTTCAGCATTTTATTACAAAATTCTCAAAAATATGAAACTACATAAATGCTGACATAAACCACTTTTCGATGCCTGGATATGAGTTCGCAAAGAGAAAAATTCATGTTGGATGTTCGTGTTTTAGGAGTCGTACACAAATTAACAAAGAAAGTAATGATTTTTAAATAAATAATAATTTTACTATTTATTTGTACAAAGGTATTAAAAATTTGTAGAAATAATAACTTAAAGGAAAGATTGCATAAAGAAAGATTACTTTAATGAAAGATTACATAAGATTTTTTACAAGTTCACCGACTGTGCTGTGAATTCTGTAATTCATGATATAAAATTTTAAAGTATTTTTCAGGAAGCATAGATTTTAAAATTCGTATTTAAAACTAAAGATATGAAGCATATTTAATTTTCTTATGATGCATTCCTGCATCGCATCATCTGAGCTGAGGATGTAAACATTTGCATTTTAATTTGTGATTGACTCTTCACCAACTTTGTTTTAACATATCTTTGAGAATTGTCATGATAAAATTCTGAAATTTTTTATATGACCTTATTAGAGAATGGGGCACATTTTACTCATCGGGAATTTTTTTGTATGGGGTCCGTATAAAAATTTAAATTATATATTTTTTAAAGTTTAATCCCCTGGAAACTTTAATTGATTTCATAACATTTTGCACCTTTTTTTACTCAACTTTGTAATTTGGAGTATATATCTACGATCAATATTTAAAGAATAAAAGCCGCTGTCAAGGTTTTTGAGACACCCTGTATACGTATCGTATATGAGAAAGGGAAAAGTTAACATCTGTCTGTACCAGTGTATAAGAGCTCGAGAATTTAAAAACGTAGTTTACAAGTTAAATGAAATTTGTAATATTACTGTGACATGAGTGTATTACTTTCCCAACAATATGTAAGACCAAAAATTGTCGAAGGGATGGATAGCCAACCACAGATATCACCCACGCCTGACGGACCAGAAAGACACGTTAAAAATAATGCATACCTTGCCCATAAACAGAGATACGATTTATTTGCAAAATCAAATTAAAAATCTCAAGCGACTCAAAGAAAAAGATATTTTGTTTCGTCATATTTCTTGAGTGGATTCTTGAGAGCTACTTATCCGACACTCCGGGAATTTTTCTTTTATACAATCCCCTATTTAATTTATTACAAAGAAGACGCTTTTGGCTATCAGCTAATTCATCAGAGATTATGGTTGTATTTTTAATCTCTGAGGCATAATTTCATGTCCATGATTCTGTTAATAAACTTTTTTTTAATTATCGAATTGTCAAACATTAAAGTCGGGCTATTTTGACAATCTTAAGTATGTTCTGTTCACCACATAAGCGAACCTTTGTAATGGAGACCTACCCCATGCGCTATTAAAAAAATTGAAATCAGTTGCTGTTATCTTCAAATAAACCAATCAGTTGTTCACTCAGGGCATTTTTATGAGTTTCAAGACAACGAATCGTTTCACCTGCATTTTTCTTGCTTGTTCCTATCTCATTTTTCTGCTTTTAATGCTCTTTTCCATTTATTTTTCTAATCATCAATTTCTAGAATGACAAATATAAGACGTCTCATAGTTAAAAAGTAAAAAAATTCGACAATAAAAAAAGGAGAAAGATTGAAAATTTTAGTTTTAAAAATAAATAAATTCAGAAGGGGCTGCAATTCTGCAGCCCTAATGGAGGAACCGCTATTGAGTATGATCCTTGCTGTAATACTCTTAAGAGAATGAAATGGCCATCTAATTGGATAAATGATCTCGAATCACAGGCCTGAATCATGGTAGTTGATGCATTAAAAATTAATTTTTTAATTCTCAATATTATGAAACAGGGATCTGAAAGTTTTTCTATATAACTAATCAATCTGAATTTTGGGTTACAGGCGTCATATTATCCTTTTTAATCTCAATTTCCAATAATTTTTTTCGCAATGTAAAATCTTTTCCATTCTTTTTCCTTTTTGCTTCCCCTCTCTTTTTTTAACTTCCTCCCATTATTCAAAATCTTCATTACTTTTGTTAGGTAATTCTTTGCTAATCCTTTCATGTAAACTTCTTTTCTTATGTAACTTTACTTGTCATGTTATATTCTCCTCATAATTGTTATGTTCAGAGGTTAAGAACCATATAGTTCAGGAACTCCGTCCACTCTCCCCTATTCATACCCAACAGAATGCTTTAGATATATTATGCAAATACAGTTTATATTAGTTTTTCTACTTGAAAATATGGATTAGATGAAAGTTAGTTAATATAATTAAATTAATTGCGTCGGTTAATTGCTGGTCACCGAAGACGTCTAATGAATTGTAATTATAAAAGCCAAATTCCGCTATTGAGATAGATGTAAAAAAGGTTTCTCGTATTCTAGGGATGTTTGCTTGCATTGCTTTGTTTATTTACGCGGTTGAATTACACCGCATTAGTGAGTAAGTGAAACTAAATGGTCTACTGACCACAGGGAAGGGTCTCTTTCGAAACAACGATCCGAAGGCATTAAGCATTCACAGAAATATAATCTGAACAGCATGAGGAACCACCCCCTAAAGGCGGTCCCACACTTAATTCGGATGCATGATTTCGAACAGAAGTTCATTACTTAACTTTCCAACTTCCTGTGTAGACAGTTACAGATATAATTATTTTGCATTTTCTGCCTATCTATCAAATAAGCGATTATTGATGACACTAAAGACGGATACGGATAAATACATGAATATGCTATTACTTATATTTAAACAATATAAAGTACCTACAGTTTTTACTGTTTGTATGAAGTTCTTTAGATGTAATAAAAACTCAATGTCAAGAACAAAAAAAAAGTTAAAAACATCAGTTTTAGAATAAGAAATATTGAATTAGATTCTTTAAAAGAAGATAAACAAATTTGCCCAAATAAATTTTTTCTAATAAACGTCTTACATTTGTACTGTGTTATAAAGAAATTAAACAAAGAGAAAGCATTGTGATCGTTAAAAAATATTTGAAGAATTTCTATTTTTTACATCTCCATGAGTACGAAAAACACATTCTTGAAATTGTCTCTTTTAAAACACAATAACTATAAATAAATTTAAAAAAAAGAAATGCAAGATTTTTTTAAGCAAATTCGGATTGTGGGAGCTAAACAAATATTGTAAGTGCAGATCAGATTTTGGACAAAATGAGATTTGATAATCTTCATGTGAATATGATTGCTCAAACCAGTGGAAGTGGTCACCCAAAACTTTCTCGTATACTCTCTTATAAACGACATGCCAGAGAATGCCTTACATGTCTTTGGCGTACAATAATTAGGAACAATGAACTTTTGGCGTGAATTTCGCATTTTAAAAATCTATCGTGTCGTCCTTGGCGAGTTAGTTGGCAATTAATTCCTGGCATGCAATTAATAGTATCCAAAAGTCGAATTTATGTTTCAGACACGTTTTTCCCAACCGATTGAAACAAAAATTTGACATACAACTGCACTAGTAGTCTCAAAATCCTATACCAATTTTGATATATTTAAGTTATTGTGTTTTTTTTATTGTCGCGTTAATATATTTCTGAAAGTACAGACAGACAGTCAACCTCTTGTTGGATTTGGCTTACACTTTGACAAGCATCTGCAGAAGAGTTATTAAATATGTATAACGAATTTCATCAATCTAGCTCTCTTCTTTTTGTTTTATCGTGTTATCTTATATTTTAAACGCCGGGCAGACAGACTTCCACAGAACAGATTTAACTCAAAATTTGACAGAAATCTGCAAATTTGGCTTAAAGACCATATACTGAACAAAGACAGGCAGACAGACGGACATTTTCCAAAAATGTGTTTTTCGAACTTAGAGAGGTCTAAAATGTGGAGATTCGTCAAAAATCTTAAATTCGAATTATTTGACTATTAATATACTTTTTTTATACTACATATTATTATACTTTTTTATAATGTCATAAATTGCATGATGGAAATTCATTTACGATTTTATAATTAGAAATATGAATCAATTTAGGATTTTAGACTAAATCTGTCTAAAAGATCTATATCTGAACTAAAGATCTAATTTAGACGAAATCCTTATTTCAGACTAAGTCTCTATCAGTTTGTGTGTATGTGAAAGTTACAATAGGATCATGTAGAATTGGGATCTATTCTCCAATATAGTTGATCAAAATAAAATTTTGTACCAAACCTGTTTAAAGATAAAGCAAAGCGATATCCGGTTATAGAATGTTAAGTCTCTTATGAAATATAGTGTAAGAAAGTGAAATAGATGCTTGTCTACTAACTTTCGTGAGCCATCTAATACTGGCAGTCAGTACAAACGTAATTTTCATTGGTTGCGATTAATAACTGTGTGAGTAATTGCTGAGCCATACTGAAGACTAATAGATGAATGGGACATTTCATAACATTTCTTTTGCTATACAAATGAATTTGAAGCTAAATCAAATATAACTTAGAGAAGTCCTTCTCTAGTAGACCAATGTTTAGATGCAAAATCGAACATTTCCTACAGAAAGTTAATTTTTAGTTTACAGTAAATTATTCTTCAGTCAACCAATCTTTAAATGCAAAATCAAATATAATCTACAAAAGGCCAATCTTTAATTCACAAAATTCCATTCTTCAGTCTATCAATTTTTCGATACGATACGATACGAGAAGACCAATCCTCAGTTTACAAAAAAGTATTCTTTAATTAACCGGAGTTTGTATTCTATTGTCAGAATAATCAACCATCTTGATTTTATAGAAGACTAATTTGAATTCGACCTCATTATCAAACCATACGAGTCTCTGTTACTAGATTACGGTATTTTCCATTCATTATATATTTAGTGAAGGTTGTCAGACTTCGTAAACGTTCTGAGAAATATCTACATCTTGTTACATAATGAAAGAAGTATAGTTCATTAAATTCATAAATAAACCTCAAAAGAAACCATTTAACTTCGTTTGAGAGCATTCCTAATTCATTGCAAAATGTGACAAAAGAATATTTTAAATTCTTATCTTTTCAATCAATTTAATGAATATTCAGTTGAAGAAAACAAATATTTTCTATGCGCATAGATAAAGAAGACCTTGCTTAACTATTAAACGATTATCGTATTTAGTATAACCAGCTATATTTATGTCATTAAGAAGTGCCAAATAATGGCTAGCATAACAATAAATTTGACATTAAGATTCACAATACTCGGATATTGATTATTCTGGCACAGTGATTATCCTCTGAAGGTAGAATTATTTACCATGGCATCATTCAGCGCAATCTAATTATAATGTCTGAAAATTAAGAAAATCATTCACGTCTGGATTTTTTAAAATTATTCTAGCTGGCTTTGTTTCTAGTTCTTAAAAGAACAAATTTTGTATGAGGTTTTTGAAAGCTTCCTGATGAAATGGAGATTCGGCATTCTTACATGATAATGACAAGAAATAATGAAATAATTTGAATAAATTTTGTGTTTTTATTTTGCTATGCATTTTTTAATTTTTATTAATTAATCATTAATTTAATTAAATTTTGATTCCATATCAGTGGCTCCATCTATGATGAGATTCAGAAGCAATATATATCAAAATTAAGTATTTTTAAATGATCAAAATGAAATTTTTTCTGATGTTTAGTACACAAATAATAGCGCATTTTTAAAAAATTATTTTTAAATGCAGATATTCAAGACTCTTTCTTACCAAAAACTGAACCACATTTTGACACATTTGTTCTTGGATATTTTAAAAAATTCTATCGAGTTCAACGAATTAGCATTTATTGCATTCACGTGGATTGGTTTGTAATATCCAGAATATCACTGTTTACTCTGCTGCTGACAGCTTCCAACTCGAAGCTCCAGCAACTCACGATTTTGCGCATTGCCAGCTGCCGAAACTGAATTAAATACGAAACTCTAACGGCAATCTCTATTTAGGATGTTTGCTTAGAGACCACGTGATGAAAACGTGCTGCGTTTAGTGGAGCAGTCCATCTTTTTATAGGTTGTGTCACTGTATCGAAGACCGCCTGGTATCGTCTGCAAATATTTATATCAATTGCCGATTCAGTCTTCTACATTCATGTAATGATCACATGCATGTAATATACACGAAATAAGATGCAATATGTGTACTTTTGGGATAAGGAGCAAGACTTTCATCAATTTAAGAATAAAAAAGTTGAAGTGGGTATCGTCTTATATTATATCGCATTTTAAATATGCTTGCAAATCGTGACATTTCCATTTTGGAAAACAGGTGTTTTTTTTTTATTTTTTTGTTATCTTGTGTAGATATTAGTCCTACTTTGGCAATGGAAAGAGATGGTAGGAATGTATAAAAAGAAGAAAAAAATATTTTATGAATACGTCCTGTAATTTAGATCGGAGGATGAAATTATTCGATAATTGTCCATCAGAAATATTTCTCGCCACGTGAAACTAGAATCACGCTTTGGAAATACTCTGCCAGTGACGTATGCCATTGATGTCATAGCTTTGAAAATAAAATTACAATAACAAACAGAAAAGCAGTGAATCTTCTGTTGTACATTAGATATTCTAAAATATTCCGAAATGGGAAAAATAAGATATTTTCTTCTTCATCTAATATATTACTACTTATTCTAAATTCATAGGAAGATCAAGTAATTAAAATTCACGGCTACACTAAATACTAATTTTTATTTTGTCTAATACGAAGTATAAAAGAAATATTATAATCGTCAAAAGATTAGAATTCGAGATTTTGACAAATACCCACGTTTTACGCCCTCCTGGGTTCGAAAAACAATTTTTGGTTTTATTCTGTCTGTGAACACGATAATGCAAAAACGCTTTAAGCTAAATAGATGAAATTTGATATATGGAATTGCGACCAGTCTGTAGGCCGCGGTGGCCCGGTGGTAAGATCAAGGTTTCGGAACCGCAGGGTTTTAGGCTTGAGATCCGATTCCACCGAAGAACCGTCACGTAAGCGAGTCTGGTACTCGTTAAATCCGTTGGTTACAAAGATCCGTTTGCTGGTATGGTGGAGAAATTTTGAAAGAGGAGTGTCAGCTCAGGTGTCGTCCTCGTCATCTGACCGCTGTTCAAATTTACGAGGTCCGTCCCAAAATAGCCCAAGTGTTGTTTAAAATAGGGACGTTAATATATAAATGAACTGAACGCTGGAAATCCGCCTAGCTGGCTGTTCTGGTACAAGTGAAATTGATAACTAGAAAACGCTAAGAGCTAGTTAGATAATTTTTACAACATAGATTTAGTATCTGAAAAAAATGGATATAAAATTTTGAAGTAAATACGTTAAATGGTTTACCATCTGTCGGTCTGAACTTTCATTTGTATGTAAACGCAATGACCTAAATCCATGAAATTCGGAATGCTATCTGGAGAAAACAACTGTGTTGCCTGATCAAATTTTGTTGCCAATCAGCCGGCAAAAAGACGTCCAAAATACGTAGTTCCGCAAAGTAAACAGTAAAAGTGCTAGATTCAAACCAAATATCTATATTTGTTAACTATTGTTCACCAATGCCAAGCAAGATATTCAATTTTATGCAGAGGAAGGGGGATAAGATATATATTAAAAAGTATGCGAGATCTTTCCCGCTATGAGGATTATTATTATTTTGTTACGAGGTTTGTTTTTATTTTCTCATATTCAAAATATACAAAGAAGAAAAAGCATTGTAATCGTCAAAAAAAAGTTGTTGGACGCGAGATTCTAACGAATCTTTACATTTCAAATCTCCCTGAGTATAAAAAGCTCATCTTTGGAATTGTGTCGGTCTGTGAACACTATAACTCAAAAATACTTCGAGCTAGATGGATGAAATTTTGTATCTTTATACCACATGTGTAGAATTTCATCAAATTTTAAATGTAACTCATTCAGTCGAAGTATGCCTGCCTGGCAATCCGAATACAGCGAAGACGAGTTAGCTAAAATTAGTATCTTAGATAACTCAAAAACTCAACTATATAAATAAATGATGTTTTTTATGTGATATTGTGATTATAAATGCATTTTGGTTTCACTTAGTAGACAGGATGTATTCAATATACAAATTCAACTTTCAGACATTTGTGTATTAATCATATGTTAGGGATTAACCGACTGAAAATACCCAAAGATCACACAATAGATTTAGTAAAATTTTGGCTTCAATCTATCGGGAAAAAAAAGATTTGATTCAAAATATAGATTCGCTTTTCGATTACTTGTATATTAACCAAATGACAGGAAAAAGTCGCCAAATATCGTTCGCTAAATTCACACGAAAGATAAAAATTTGGTAAATATTATCAGCGATTATCATTTAAAGCAATCGCGGCGTTGGTCAAGACATTCGACAGAGTAATCTATAAAGGTATCACATTTAGTACATAGTTACTTCTTGGGTAGTAGGTGGTTATTAACTCTTCGCATACAATAGCATGTCTGGAACGCATATCAAATTACTGAATTTTTAGTTTTAAGTAAGCAGTTATGTAAAGTATTAATTTATTTAAAATGCAAAAATTATTTTGAAAGTTTTCAAGGTCACAAATGTCTTTTATATTATTGAAGGAATTAAAATAACAATAAATATCGCAATTAGAATGAGTTATTTTAGGAAATTAAGTAAATTCGTAAGTCAAAGGATAAAAAAAAGTAATCAAAATTTAATTACATTATCATCGATTAAAAATTAAGCAAAATGTTAACGTTTATTCTAAACTCCATTTTGCATCAAGATAAAATTTAAAATTTTTAATGCAGTGATCATTAATATTATTTCCGTGCAATTTGTTCTCCAATTCTAATAAATTAAAAAAAATATTTTTATACATTTTTGCAACAATATAAAATATGCATAAAAATAGTTATGCACTAATGCTTTTGATTGTCGTTTAAATTGAAATTAACCTTAATCACATTGCGATGATACTAAATAAATTATTTATATTACGCTATCATTGTTATAAACAAATTATTATATATTATTATTATATATTGTTATTATTATTATATTGTTATATAAATAAAAGCAAATTTTAAAAATAATATAATAATAGATGAATCAAATCTGAAATATTATCGTGCTTCGATGTTTTGAAGCTAAAGATCCGAATCTCTGTTTATTTTTTTATTGTTATTTTTTTTCAGCAGTATATCGAAAGACGCAACATGCTATAAAAATATTTGGATAAAATTAATTTCTCGCCAAGCACGATAAAATTTCGCCAACTTTACAAAAACTCGCCTAATGTCTACCATCTTGGTCCGCCATCATTTTTAGGGTTACAATACAAAAAGCCAAGATTACATTTGGCGAAAAATTTGCTCAAAAAATTACATTTTGGCGAACGATCAAAATTCTTAGGTCAATATTTGCTCAAAACTGTTGCAAAACTGCGCACAACAAAAATGATTCTAGAAAGCTCATTTTTAATGGCTTCTAATCTTTGACGAAAGGTCTACAAGACGCGGTGAATGACTTAGCTGAAATATGTGAATGAAGGATTTAAGAAAAAATATAGTAAATGATGCCACGACAAAAGTATTTGCGATCATAACATTATTTGTGCGTTCGTCTAAAAATTCTCAGCTTCCACGAATCATACGTAGTGTTTATTCAAATGACCAAATGAAATAAACTTAACGTGGTGTAAGTACTATGATGGACTCAGTCAAGAAAATTAAATAATTACGCATGGAATGTATTAAATTCATTTCGCAATATAGAAGATATTATACAGTCTATATTAATGGAACGTTTAAAAAATTTCCAAAGTAAATTATAAAAACGAAGAAAAAGTCTGGAACCTACCTACTCACTTTATTTACTTTAACAAAGATCCTTAAATGTGAAAAATGTCTATAATTCTAACTAGTAAATGTTGACTAAGATAAGAATAAGAACATTACAAATTTTAAGGAATAACCTGATAAAGAACATATTTTTATTTTCTCTTATACAAAGAATATAAAGAGAAGATCTATTTGTTGCTCTGTTTGTCAGAAACGCTTTGATCTAGGAGGGGGAAATTTGGTATGAACATTTTAAACCAAATTTGTGGATTTCTAGCAGATTTTGCACGAAATATTATAAGGAGATTTATCTGTCTGGTTGTTGGGATACGAAGATAAATTGAAAGCGCTAAGAGATAGGTAAGGTTTGGGACACAAGTTTAGCATTTAAAATATAGATTTTCATCAAATTTTGAGTAGAATCTGCTGAAGCGCTGACCATCGTTGGTCTGTACTTTCGCATGCATATAAACGCAAAAAATCAATGATTAAATTAAATTTGGTGAGTGATTTTTTTATTATAATTATAGTTTTGTGTCAAGTTTTGATTTCATTTAATCAGAAAAAAAGGCGTCCAAAATACGTTATACATTTTCTGTGCTTCTTTTTCCCGATAGATTCAGTGAAAATGCTAGATTTATGTTAAAGATCTATATTTCGTAGCAATTGTTTGCGAATACTATGCAAGGCATTCGTCGCCTTGCCCGAGGTTCACAAAATATGGAGGGGAGGGGGGGGGGAGGATGAGACTTCTATTAAAGAATATATAAGAAAGTTTTGAAATGACCAATCCCACAGGTTGGAATTATGTTTGTCTCTCTGTCTGTTTGTTTATCTGTCTCAAAGACGATAAATCTAAAACGTTCTGACCTAGATGGATGGAATTTGATATGAGATCTGTGCATTGTAGCTATAGGTCCCCATCAAAATTTGAACCAAAAGTTGTCAATCCGATTATTTAAATTAACGATAATTACAAAACTATAAGAGCTAGATGTATAAAATTTAGTGGACAGATTTTGCATCTAAATTATACATTTGTATCAATTTGGAATCAAAGAATTAGCTGTTTGTCGGTCTGTATTTTCACATGCAAGTGTAATGCGATAACTCAATGACTTAATTGAGATTTATAGTCTGTGTATTTTCTGTAGGAGTTTCAAGGTCACATTTTCTACCTCGTTAGTGGTTGTCTGGTACCAGTAACGCGGTAGGAAATGTGACCTTGAACCGCCTACGGAAAATACACAGACTATAATAAATGAAAATGTTTTGATTTCTTGCCAAATTTTGATTTCAATTGGTTTCCAAAAAGCATCCAAAATACACATTTGGGCTTCTGGTACTTGTATATTAACCATGTCCAAGCGATAAATTGCCTCAAAAAATCACCAAAGGTTGCTCGCTAATATCCTCTTTAGTAACTATTTTACATCAAATGGATGCAGTTAATAATACATATAAGCTAGTTTTCTTTATTATACTACGATGAACCCTACTTTCATGTGACAGATTCTGAAAATAAAAATTTGGACACTCATGGCATTTACAATCTTGACCGAGGTTCTCTATATTTAGATGATTATAACATCTTTATTAGACTACTAAACTTAGTGGAATGACAACCCATGTGGGCTAAGATCTATAGTTTCCATATCTGCTTTTTTGACCTAGAGACCTGGGGTGGAAGGCATGTATCCCGGTTAGACGGTCGGCCTAACGCGGAACCCCCAGTGTTTAGTTCCCAAGTATGCTTGGTCCTCAGTTTATCGACCCACTGAAGGGATGAAAGGCTGAGTCGACCTTGCCCAATCTTTATTAGAGTATGTAATAAATTTTCGAGAAGACTTGGCCCTTTATTTTAATAGAAATTTCCACTCTTTTGTAAACGTTTTTCCTGGATCTGTGCTCCATTGATATTGCGTGACATATAATTAGCATTTTTTCTATGAAATCTTCATAATCAGCTGTTGAATCTTCTTTAAATTTTAAGCATTTTGCAATCTGTGAATCAAGATATTGAGCAATTAGAATATATCCATCAATGTCGATTTTTCTTCAAGTTTCCAACATTCAGCTGATTTGGTTGATTTTGTTGGAATTTCGACAGATAAGAAGATGCAAAAAGCAGAAAATTTTCAAAAAATAATAATAATAATTATTATTATTATAATCGATAAAACTTTCTTATAAGAAAATTATCTTTCAATATTTGGAGACTAAATAGTATGTAAATATCGTTCAAAGTCAGCATACTGAAGAAAATGGCGAACTTTTTTAAATGGATATTCTACCGTTTAGGTTTTTTTCCCTTATTGTAAATATTTCATCATTTCGGGCTGAATTACTGCATGTTTTTAAAAATATTAGTAGGCGTTATTGATTATTATTATTAAAATATGGGATTTTCAGTAGCAAAGGCTGTCATCTCCCTAATGCCAGAGAGTCAGAGTTAATAAATATCAAAAAACTTCAGTGAAAAAAAATAGTATTTCTTATTTATGAAAGTGAAATTTTTTAATGAATTTTTTATTCGCTTTCTCGTGTGTGTCTGTTCTTTAATTGTGTGTTGCCATTGACAAAATAATATCTTAATATTTTCGGAACTTAATTATTAGGTAATCTATAAGTTTTAATTAAACTTCAGTCACATACAAAATTTATAAATTAGAGGAAAAAATTATTTACATTTTATATTTGTGATCATGAATTATGAAATTTATTAGAACTACAATTTAAATAATAAAAATGTTTCTTTAAAAACACTTTTTTATATTATACTTTTTTATTTGTGTATTAGAAAGTAAAAAATAATTTTCATAAGAAATCAAGTAATAAAGCCAAGCTTGAAAATTAAAGACTTGAGACACCGAAAACAATATTAAAAGAAAATTAAATCATAAATAATTTTATAATAAAGGAAATTACTAAACATTAATTAAATTTATAAATATGGTTTCAGTTTCAGTTTAAATGAGTTGAAAGATTTTAAGATCTTCTTTCTCACACAGATGTGTATTATCATTAATAATCAGCAATTATTGCTAAATAAACCATTCTCTATCCGTACATAATTTTCAACACTCAAGATGTCAACAACCAAATCGATATAACCATTGTTTAGAGAACTCTCTTAACCGAGTCACGCAATTATCTCTGCAAACGAATTATCATATAATATGTGATTGCAACTGCATAACATTAACCGATTGTGGAATTTCAGTGCAGATGTAATTTATGTTAAATTTGTTTCTTATCGATTAGGCCCCTGATTAATAATGTAATCATTAATTTCTTTGATACCTATTATCATAATGACATATTTAAATAAAAAAATTTATTCAATTTATGATATTAATACCATTTTATCCTCTATTGTATTATTATTTTTATGTATATTTCGGAATAAGATTGAATTACCGTCCTTGACAATAGTCTGTACATATTTTTAAACAAATGATATTTTTTATTTAGTATCTGCAATATATCAAAAGATAAAATTAATTTTAAATTCAAATTTAAAAATAAATTTTAAAAAACTTTAATATAAGATATTTTTTTGAAATACAGTTGTGGTTAATATAATAATTATAGTTTTGTTGTAATTAACAGAATATATGCAGAATAATTTTTAAATACAAAATATATCTTATTGTGATATGTGTTATATTTTTACTAAGCGTAAGTTATATCATGATCATTGGAAATATTCTCTATATTTTTTCTAAAAAATTTTGTGCAAACGATATTTTTTCATTTAATTTCCGAAATATATTTAATTGGTTTTTTTATCACGGATTCGTTTATAAGCTGTTATTAATTACGTTTAGATAAATTTTTACTATAATTAACAGAATGAATACAGAATATTTTTGAAATACAGAATATATTTTATTTTGAACAACATACAGTGGCTCTCAAAAGTGTTCGTACACCAACAAGAATCAATTAAAATCCTCATTATTTACCATTATATATTCTTATTTTTACATAACAATTTTTTCATAGCATATTTTTACAGTTCTTAATAAAGCAGTGAAGAATAAATTTTAATTACGATGCAAATTATTTTTTAAAAAATGACAATAAATAAAATTGCACAAAAATAGGACACAAAAGTGATCATACACTTTAAAAAAACATCACTAAATATGAAATTTTCTAAATTTTTATAAATGTTTAGTATTTAGTAGGATATCCTTTATTCTTTATAACAGCTTTTAAACGTTTGGGCATAGATTTAACTAAAGGGTCGGTTACTTCTTCACCATTCTTCGATCATTACTGCTTTCAGTTGAATTTTCGATTTAATGTCGTGACTTCTTATTCGCACCTCTAATTCTTTCCAAATATGTTCAATAGGGTTTAAATCCGGTGATTGAGCTGGTGTTTTAAGGGTTTGAGGGCAATGATAGAGGCAAAAAAGATGAACATTCATGGCCGTGTGCTTAGGATCGTTGTCTTGGTAATACACAAAGTTGTTTAAAATGCCCAATTTTTGTGCTGACACTTTTAAATTATTATTGAGAATATTTATATAAACTCTATGATCCATTATACCATCAATGAATACTAAATTGCCTACTCCAGCCGCTGACATACATCCCCAAACCATGGCACCTCCACCGCCATGTTTTACTGTTCCAACTAAATTCTTGGGATTAAGTTCTTCGTTTTTTTTTTTTTTTTTTTTTTTTTTTTTTTTTTTTTTTTTTTTTTTTCCCTTCATACAATGATTTTCCCATCCGACCCAAAGATCTTAACCTTACTTTCATCTGCAAATAAGACACGATTCCAATAACTCTCTGGCTGGTTTATCATAGATTTGGTAAATTTAAGCCTAGCAATTCTGCTCTTCTGACTTACAAAGAATTTTCTTCGTGCAGAGAGGCCATGTATACCAGCATTCCGAAGAATTCTATGAATAGTTTCACAGGAAACAGAAGTTCCATTTGATTCATTATATTGTGAAGTAAACTTTATTGCACTCAGACGTGGATTTTTTAGAAATTTACTCACAATATTTCTTTGACTTCTAGCTGACAGAATTTGAGAGCGACCATTACGAGGCTTGTTTGCAATCCTTTTTCCCTCTCTGTAACGTTTTATTATGCTTTGCACCGTTGAATGAGGTAGATTAGTTATAGTTGCAATGCCTCTAATTGATTTTCCAGCTTTAAAATGAAATATAATTAATTTTCGTACGTCTAAACTCGTTTCTTTACGAATGCGCGTCATATCTAAGAATAAAATAAATAGAATAAATAATTGTGATATTAAATACTTAAATCAAACGATTTTAGTGTATTTTTCAATTAGAAGAAAAATAAGCCGCAAAAGATATTTTTATGATGAATTTAAATAAATAATGTTTGGATGTACGAAGACTTTTGTGTTCTAATTTTGTGACATTTTTTATTTATTTATTTTTTAGAACAATACTGCTTGATTTTTTATAAAAATATTTGTTCAGTTTTATTAAGAACTATTTATAGATGCTAATAAAAAAAAACCAACTAATAAAATGTTTTATTAAAAAGTATAGAACACAATTTCTGCAAATTTCTTTAGTGTACGAACACTTTTGGGAGTCACTGTATATCATTATTTGATTTCATCTCAAATTATAGTATAATCGTTGGAAATATTCTCTACATATTTATAATTTTTTTCGCAGACGGTATATTTTTTATGCAGTTTCCCAAATAAATTTAATTGATTATTTTTATAAAATAAAAAGCGGTGAATAATCACGGAAATATAATATTTTAATACTAATTTAAATATTATATTCCTTTTAATTCCCTAACTTTCAAATACATTGTAATTATGAATACTAATCAAGAAACTCATCACTAAATAAACCAGTCATTGTTCTTATCTATTTCCACGGCTCAACTCGTCTCTAGCCACATCACATTTAACCTTTGTTGAGTAACTAAACTTTCTAAACCGATTTCCCACAGTCATCATCCCTCCAAACGGATTATTACATAACATATAATACTAAGTGACATCATTTACTGATTGTGGGTCCCTTTTATCCACCGTTAAATCCCACCGCCTCTTTTATCGCAACCATACCTGATTCCCCTTTTCACAAACGCACGTGAGATTAACGCAGTCGCACACATAGATAGGACAGTCAAAAGTGCGAAGGCGCTTCAACCAGCAAAATCATTGTCTGGCGATTATCGGTTCGATTCGATTCTACCTACGTGACCGCGCATTTTGAATCAAAAGTCGTGAATGGCGGATCGAAGCGAAGGAATAAAGACATAACTTCATCCTATTACTTTTTGTTTATTATGCATTTCTTTTCAAGAAGGGTATTAAGGCGGGGGAAGGGAGGTTTGACCGGAAATAGTTCTCCAGGTCATCTTCCGGGGTTGAAGACGGGGTTGTGATAAGGTACTTATGCAAATGCTTAGTACAAGTGTCTTTTTTTAAATGCTCTTTTGCACGATTCATCGGTTTTTCTCAAGGTCGACTCGGCTGCGTAGATGAGGCACATGCGAAAGTATCTGTAAGTGTGTGTGAGTGAATGTAGGCCAGTGTTAGCAATAGAGCATGTGCTTTTCAGGGATTTTTATAGAAGGATTAAATTTCAGTTGGAATCAACTTTGAAGGCATGTATAGGGTGATTATTACATTAACTGCCACTTTTGATTGATATAAAAAAGTATTTTTTTCTAAATAATGAAACAGGAGAATTTAGAAGTATGGCAGTAATTTTTTGAGATTAATTTATTTAAAAAAAAGATTGGATATTTAGATGTATATTAAAATACATTGTTTTTTACTAGTAGCCTCTTATCACTTCCTGGTTCGCCAAGAATGTTAATTATATTAATTTCATATAGATCTTTTAGATATAATGTCCATGATTCCGCTAAAAGGTCAGAAACTTAAACCGTGTTATTTTAACTGTCCTCAAGTAATTCTGTTTATTGCGTATATGAACTTTTATAATGGAAATAAATTCTATAGCATCATAGAGCTATTAAAAACATAAATGTTTGGTTCATCTGTCTTCTAAATTTCATGGCATTGTAACTTAATTATTTTATTCTTCTTTGTAAACTATACAAATATTAAGTTCTTGCATGTATTTTGATAATTTTTTTCACTTTAAAAAGTCACTTATTCAGAAAAATTTGTGAATATGTGTCAAACTAAATATTTTCCATCATTTTCCACAACTTTTCCCTTTTTCATCCAATAAGTCTTGCAATTGATTATCTTCGAATTTTTTGGTCCTCCAGGCCGTTTATTGTCATTTACAGCGAAATAATCCCTCTTAAATCGTTGAAACCAAAACCGACAGAGCAGTAACACCACAATTTTCTAAAAGTGTCTCATGGGCTTCGGCAGCAGATTTCTTCAAATAATAAAATTAAAAATTTAAAAAAAAACCAATGAATGTCGTAAAGGCAGTTTGGAGCGTTTCATGATTTTGATCTTTATAAACTGAATAACTCAATAATACTAAATGGGAAAACTTTCAAAATGATAACAATAAAGAAATAGTAAATTGGTAAAACCCAAAGCCATTGTATTTTATATAGATACTTCGCATGTTTACCAACAGATATCGCTGATTAAAATACATGTAAGCATCCAATATTAAAGAGAATCCTTCTTACTTAACTTTTCACAATGGAAGAAAATCTTGCTGTTAAATATTTGACGAAACAATGAAAGAAATTTGAATTTCAGATTAATAATAATATCTATTATTTTAAATTAAGCAACAACAAAAAAATATTTTTAAGAATGCTTAAAATTAGGAAAAATTCATATGCAGGATTACTAAATTAGAACTATTATAAGGACATTTTTTTAAAAAAAATTTCAAACGGTGTAAAATTTATTTTTATGTAATAATATTTTCAGAAGTTATCGAGGAAAAACGATTCAGATTAAATTTAATTAATTAAATTTCCATTTAAATTTCAAAATGTAAAAATTTTTTTCCTCCAAAATATATATGAGCCAAATTTGACTGCTCTAGTCAAAAAAATCCTGCCGGTGGAGCGGAAATATAGGATGTTTTTTATTTATTGTATTGACAGGTAGATACAATTCCAGAAATGCGTTTTTTGGACTCGTAGAGGACTGAAGCATAAAGATTTGCAAATATCTCGAGTTGGAATTTTTTGATAATTTCAATACTTTTCCTTTGTATACTTCGTATACGGGAAATCAAAAAGAAAAAAAATCGTAAAAATAATGTTCTAAAAATTATAGAATACTTGATTTCTTTTGAATAAGTTCCAGAATCTGGGTTTTTTTTAAGTAAAAAAAATTACAACATTAAATTGCCTTGAAAAAAATATATATAAAGAATATACAAATATATATATATATCCTTTAGCTCCTGTAGGCAGTTGCCTATTTGCCTATTTAAGCTATTTGATTATCCGGCCTTGAACATGAAGGAAACGCTTTGGAAAAAATTTGTTTTCCTTATTGTTTCATATACATCCAATAATTAAAAAGAATTATAAAAAATGAACAAACTAAAGTGGTTAATTATGAACAAATTATGAATAATAAGATATATATAAATATAAATATTATATTTTGTTATTATATTAACTTTTCTTCTCAATTTTAAATATAAGTATATTTAGTTATTTTCCATTTATTTTATTCGACTTATAGTCGGTTATTCCAGAATAAAACACTGCCTACACTGGCTCTTGTGCCAATAAAACAAACAACCAACCAATCAACCAATCCAGAATAAAAAGAACAAATATTCTGAGGCAAATATTATTATATATTTTATTCTAATTTTTTCAGGTTTGTAAAAATGAAAGTTTGTAGTCATCTCTCGGTACCTCTCTAATGTGCGAGCATTTTGAAATTTTAGATAATATATTTCTGTAATGTCTATGACAATATTCAATTAAATTAAATTAAAATATAATATAATATTAATTCGAGAAATAACTGATTTCAAAATCCTCTAGCATTTATAATAATGAGTTATAAATTAAAAAACTAAAATAAATATAATGATTTTTAAAAATTTATTCCCTTTAGTAAAATAATAAAAATGTGCTTTAAAATATTTTTATTAAATATGCTTACATTTATTTATTATTTTCAACATGGATTGTTTGTTGATAATTAAGAAAAAGGAGCTATCCAAAATATTTAATTCACATTCAGGGCGACACCATGAGACTCACTTTCTGGAGCAAGAAATCGAAAATTGTGTTTGTCTATCCAGAACGTCTCGCCATTTTATTAAAATCAACCGCAAATAAAGAAATGGAAATTCGTTCTCTTCGTGAGAAAGATTTTAAAAGCAAAGAGCAACAGGTGCATCTTCTGCGTTCCTTATCTCAGCTACAACAAATTCGAACGCTGCTCGAATTTCCCACTTTTTTTTCTAAAAACAGCTGATGCTCTACTTTTTCCCATCACTTTCCGAATCTAAGTAGTTAACGTTCATTTTCCTTCCATAAAATGCAAACTCCTCTGCATGAACAACCTCATTAAATATATGTCAAGTATTATGCTTTGAATACAGTGAGCGTATTACATTTCCCTTTTTGTATCGAAGATCTAGATTATAACCGAGAATGTGAAATTCAGATGATACAACAGATATTCGGAGAAATATTCATACCTTTCTGGATCGGTCAGCGCAACCAGCTGTCTTGCGTTTGGAATAATGTGATCTGAAATGATTTTATCGTCTGCGTATTATTTAATAGCGTCATTTCATGGTAGTTACATTTTTTGTGAAGTATTCATTTCACGAGATCATTGAGGCCTATCTAAAAGAACAACACATTTACAACATTTTTTATTCAAGGATATAAAATGGCAAAGGCTTTGATTGACACATATATTACGCATATAGTTTTGAGAGATCTTTTTGAATCTCCACATCAGACCTAGAAATAGTAAATGTAATTTTTAAATTGAAAAAAGGAAAATAATTTTATTTAATTTTAATTAAGCGAAATGCATTCTTTAATTGTGTATCTTTTTTTTGGAACGATTGAAATTAAGTAATTTTTGAAACTAATGATTTCTTGGAAATTTTGCTGTTATAGTTTATTATATGTACCACTCATTTCTACGTCACTGCCTCGTCAATAAAAGATGATATAATGTTCTGGCATTTAAGCAAATATCAATTGCAGTCAAATTCATTAAAATGTAATGGAAATTCTTATCAGTAATTTTCAATCCTTTAATAATATAAAATTATGCATTATGAAACAGGAAGTAGTTAATGGTATCCAATAGGAGAAAAAAAACAGCGTGAGTGGTCTCTAAATCTTTCTCACATATTAACTAATAAATTCGTCATATCAGAGAACTCCTGACATGGCATTGGCGTGCAACTGTTACGAAATATTAACTTTGGCGTAAATTTAGCATTTTTGAAGGATGAATCTATCGTATCATCCTTGGCGAGCGCTTTGGTGATTAATACCTGGCATGAGTTATAATAATATCCAAAAATCGAATTTCAGTTTTAGTCACGTTTTTCTCAACCGCTTGAAACAAAAATTTGACTCAAAACTACACTTGTACTCACAAAATCCTATACCTAATTTGATATATTTATGTCATTGCTTTTTTTTAATTATTGCTTTTACATATTTCTGGAAGTACAGACTGAAGGACAATCACTCCGTAGTTGGAGTTGGTTCAAAATTTGACAGATGTCTACACAATAGATGTTAAATATGTGTACTTAATTTTGTCTATCTATCTCTCTTCGTTTTGTTATTGTCGTATTATATTCGAATATCCTGGCAGGCAGACTTCCTTTGAACAGAAGTTGCTCACAATTTAACAGAATTCTACAAATTTGGTGTAAAGAAACAATCGTGTATCAAATTTTGATCGTCTAGCTCAAAGAGTTTTTGAGTTATCTTTATCGCAGTCAGCCAGATAGAGGGAATTCTAAAAATGCGCTTTCCGAACTTAAGGTTGTCTGAAACATAGAGATGAATGGAAATCTCATTTTTTGAAAATTACTATACTTTGTCTATACGTATGCGAGAAAGTAAATAAAAGGAAAAAATATATATTGTCAACATCAACAAAGCAGGAAGATTATTTATTTTTTTCCCTGAAATTCAAATTTGATGAATCTACTTCTTATTAACAGAATCAAAGATTTTAAATTACAGCAAAATATAATCAACGCTATAAAATGAAACCTCCCGGAATATTTTACTTATTTAGGTGGTTTCAACACTTGCTTTAGCCATTTGTATTTCGTAATGATTAAATCTAACATTTTAATTAAAGACAATATTATGAAAATAGCCGAATAAGGCGCTTTAAATGTATTTTCGATTCACTTATATTCACTTGCTGCTGGGTGAACAACTACCATTGTGTTTGCAATATGACTATTCAATAAATGTATTCAACAATCTATGTCTATTCAACACATATTGTCAGAATATCCAAATTTCAGTGCCCAGCTTCTGTAATTTTTTCAAAAATTTAACATTATATTTTTCCTTGCGCCTCACTATCAGCTTTTTGCTTTTTAAAACCCGTTGAATTTTATTCACCTATTTAAATCCTTCTTGCATTTTTAAATTTCCTTTTACGATGCTTATTTTAGACTATTTTACATTGATATGATTTTACCTCTCGTTTGGCGCGGCATAGTCAACACTATTGCTCTAGTGCCAGAAAATTCCAAACAATCCAATCCAAAATGCACATTCGATTTTCTTCAACATATTACTATTCACAAAACGCGCTGTATTGCGTCACTTTATGTTAAAGTCGATTTGAGACGAGACTACAGTCGCTTGCGGGCTTTGCCATGACCTTCGAGGTTTTGGCTCATTTTTTTTTCTCATTCTCTTTCTTCGCAGAGGGATCAGGGGTTGCGGTGGTCTGGTGGTAAGGTCCCGGCTACGGAACGGAGGGTTTCAGTTTCGAGACCCAATTCCACTGAATAACGCTTCGTATAAGCGGGTCTAGTGCACATTAAATCTGTCGGAGCCAAACGTCTTCCCGCTGGTGTGGAGAAAGGCTGCCAGCTCAGGTGTCATCCACTTCATCTGACCACGGTCCAAAATTGCGAGTAACGTCCCAAAATAGCCCTAGTATTTCTTTAAAATGGCACTTTAATATAACTAAACTAAACTAAATTCGCACTGGTTTCGGACTTTCATGAAAAAGTTAGAAAAAATACGAAGAAGATACTAAGTATACGAGAAACTTTATGAGAACAATCAGATTATTTTAATATATGTATTACGTTTTACTTTATTTATTTTATGGTGGGAAATCATTTTCTTTTCCCACGGTGTTTTGTTAACCTTAATTGATAAAAAGGTTATGGTGAGTCACTTCGATGGGTATCTTCCCCTTTGTTTGATAGCATTTTTTTGTCAAGCATAAAAGCGGACGAGAAACGCAGTTTTTCATTTTCGTGAAAGTCGCCATAAGGTGCCAATAATATCCAAATGTAGGATCTTTATGCCACTGTCATCACTCAAGGTAGTTGTACTTGGCGTAATTTGCACATTATTAGGATGTTATTAAAATAGCCAAAATGTACAGATGGCATCCAAATGCAGGATCTTTATGCCATTAAGCTGGTGCAATGTGTCATCACGCAAGGTAGTTGTACTTGGCGCAATTTGCGCATTTTTTAGGATGCTGTTAAAATCGCCAAAATGTGCAGATGATATCCAAATGCAGGATTTTTATGCCACACCACAGTGTGTCATCACGCAAGGCAGTTGTACTTGGCGCAATTTGCACATTATTAGAATGTTGTTAAGCATTTGCAGAAATAACTATCTTTTGATGATATCCAACCGGTATAGTAATTCAGAATCGATGTGAACAAATTATACAGACGAACTGCGAGAAGACGATTACGCTTGAAGAATCAACATTGAATAACATTAGCAATCTTAATGTCTAGTTAACTGTCAACAAAACCATTGTGTTAGCACCTCTTCATTATGTATGAACTGCTGCTACTGAATTCGTTGATAATTATTATTGTTCTGCCGTATCTAATACAAGATAAGAGTTTAATTATTTGTTTCACAGATTTAAAAGATAACAAAATGGCAGGTTCTTATCTCACAAGAAAATATGGTTACAGTCAGAAGGAACAAACTGTCATCACATCACCTAATTATTCATAACAGTAAAGGTTCTTTGAAAATTAGTCCCTTAATAACTTAATATATATATTGTTAATATTGTTTTTTTATATCCAAATATTAAGATGTATTGCCAATGGCGAGTTTGGCATTTTACAGCCCTAGGCAGTCCACATTTTGTGGCCCTACTTTAGATTACTTGTTAAATGAAGTTTCGTTTCTTTGACCAAAGCTCGACTTGTCAATGCGGCACCGAAGTAGGATTTATAAATCACATGATCAAAGCCTGTGCACTATGGCGAGAACACAGATTCAGAGGGCCAAGAAATTGGAAGAACTCATAAAAAGTTTCTTGAAGTCGAAGAACTCATAAAAATTCCAGCCATTAAATTTTCTTTTACGGACATTTTGTGGAATCTTTTGTATTTAGCTCTCTCCTAATGTATAAAGTTAACAATCGTTTAATGTATTTTATGCATTATTAATATTTCACAACTTAATATGTGATGTAAAATGTAATGTTTTTTTTTTCTATTCTTTTTCTGTATCAATATGTGTTTTCTCTAAAAGGTTCTTTATTGTTTGCAAGGATCCATTGTCATCAAGTGTAGTTGGTTCCTTCGTGCTAGGTGGGGTTGCTCTTCGGCGGCTCCATCAAATTTCTCGTATGGCCTCTGGTTACGTCATAATTATTTAGTATTATGCATATTAATATATTTTAAATCATTGTTTAAATATTAATGAATGATATCCTTTTTAATTTTTTCGAATATGTAGTATAGAGAATGTATATGTGAACTCGAGATTTTGACGAATCTCCACGTTTGTGACCTCACTGAGTTTGAAAAATATATTTATGAAAATTGTCCGTCTGTAATAAAGATAAGTCAAAAACTCTATGATCTAGTCGGATGAAATCTGGTATACTGTCTCTATACTAAATTTGTAGATTTCTCCCAAATTTTGAGCTAAATCCGCTCCTAGGAAACCTGTCTGTCCGGCTGTTCGAATATAATTTAACACGATAACTACAAACCGAAGAGATCTAGATAGATAAAATTTGATACATAAAATTAACATCTATAGTTTAGACACTTGTCAAATTTTGAACAAAATCCAACTAGGGATTGACCGTCTGTCGGTCTGTGCTTTTCGAAACATGTAAAAGTGATGTTAAAGATGCGATGACTTAAAAATATCAAATTTTTTATGTGGTTTTATGATTAAAAAAGTAATTTTTTTGTCATTTTTTTCCCAATCATATACAAATTCGATTTTCAAATGTTAACCACATGCCAGGGATAAATCGCCAAATAATTTGTCAAGGTTAACACAATAGATTTAATAAAAATTTATGCCAAAGGTTAATATTTCGTAATTATTGTGCGCCAGTGGTATGCAAGGCGTTCTCTGAGATATCATCTTTATTCGAGAGTATGCAAGAAAGTTTTTGGAAGACCACGCCGGATGGTACAAAGGAATAATGAGAAATTAAAAGGAAATAATAAACACCAAATAAATATAACATTAAAAATTATTTCTTTACAAGAATATCAAATTAAAGAAGTGTAAATAATTAATACACTTTTAATGTCAATAAAAGTCTTTGTGGCTTTGTATATATATATATACACACACACACACGCATATATATATATATATATATAATATAGCGACGATGAATTTTATTTGTATTACATATCCACTCCTATATGACTGGGCCGATTTCATTCAAATTTCGCACATTTATTATTTTAGAAAAAAGAAAGAATATCTTAAAATTAAACTTGAAATGTTAACAAATAAAATTAAAACCAATTACATTAATCATTGGTTAATATTTTAATCGAAGAATTAAATTGGCCATTTGAATTCAAATAGAATTCCATTTGGATTCTAAACAAATTAGTAAAAAAAAAATGAATTTAATATTTTTTTTCTACAGGTGTCTTATTAATTTGAATTTGGTTCTCGAAATATTAAACAAATGGATTTGACAATTTTTTTAATTGAAATGTTAATGTGGTAATTAGAATATGTTTTATTAAGTAAATTGAGAAACTCGACCATTATTTTCATTTTTATAAAAATCAGTCGTTTCCCGGAAACGAACGCAATTTATTTATTCTGAGTTACGCCTTTGTATAAAAATAGATATTGAATGAAATAAATTAAGAAATTTTTCTCGCTTTTTACACGTCGAATAACGTCGAGCTTAACGTATTAGTGTAATAAAAAAAATGAAGAATACATATTTTTTGTTCAGTGTAATATAAAAAAAGCTTATATAGTTTAGGGTAATATAAAATAAAAAGAATACACATTTATTGTTCAGTGTAATATAAAAGAAGCTTGTATAGTGTAATATAACAAAAGGAAGAATGTATATTTTTTGTTCAGTGTAATATAAAAAAGCATAGTAGCTTAGTGTACTATAAAAAAGTTAATATAGGTTTAGTGTAATATAAAAAAATGAAGCATGCATATTTTTGTTCAGTGAAATATAAAAAAAAAATGAAGAATATATATATTTTTCTAGTGTAATATATAAAAAAGCTTTTATAGCTTAGGGTAATTTTTAAAAAATGAAGAATACATATTTTTTGTTCAGGTGTCTGACTAATTTGAACAAAATATTAAACAAATGAATTTGGCTAGTAATTTAATCGAAATTGATATAATAATTAGAAAAGGTTTTTGTAAATAAATTGGGACATTCCCCAATTATTTTCTTTTCTATAATAATAATTTTCCGCCTGAAACTAACGCGATTTATTTATTCTGGTGTTGCTTGGCTATAAACCAATGTATGAAAATACATATGGATTGAAATAAATTAAGAACGAACACAACGAATTACACAACGAATATATAGCTTAGTGCAATATTCACCACATACAATGCGCTAAATTTAACTCAATTCACGCAGACGATATTATACTGGTCAAGCAATGAACTTCACGCACGTAAAACCCAATTATTCTTCCCAGCCAGCATCCAAAAACTGCTTTTGTCACACTAGCGTGTTTCATTTAAACGATTTGGCAATACCACCTTTCTTACCACTGTTTACTTTTGTAGTCCATTTTCATTGTAGAGTTGAGTTGAGGAGTTGATCGACCGCTTATTAAAGATTTTAATGATGCGGCTGAGTAGATGGTGGACAGAGATATTTGCTAAACGAATAAAAAGAAAGGAACAGTTTGCTAAATTCGTTCCAAGGCTTGCCTCAGGATGGAACGGAATGCCTCTTAATAAACTTCGAATGAAAGTGACTACTGCGTTACGGTTGGCAACGCTCTTTAATCGTTTGGCGCTAATTAACTAAACGGATACCTTGTGCCTGTTCCTCCTCTCGTCGACGCATTTAAACGGATGATTAGTGGTTGGTTCTGAAAGTGTTCTAAAAAATCCATTTAGCGAAGAAATGCTTCATTGAGCAAACTTGTCGTTATTGTTTTGTAGTTTTGAATAGAATTTTATGATTTGTAATGATATTGATATTTGCAGGTTTCTTTAAAGTGGAAATGTTTTACTTCTTTTGAAGTTTTTATATGGTGAAATCAAATTCGTTCCTGAAAAAAAAAGATAATAATTTATTGTTATTTTGGAAGTTTGATGTATTTAGTTGTAATAATTATAGTTGTAAAAATATTGTTGATGTTTTACTGTTAAAATCAGAAAGAATATCCCTGCCAGCACAAGATATATATCTTCACGACGTTATTCGATATACTGAATGCCAGTCAACGTCTTGTAGAGATAACAATGTTGTTGAGCATTTTTGTACTAATACGGATGGTCCTCTTGGCTGTCTCTAGCATATTTGCACAGTATGACGTAGTAAGGGAAAGAGTATGAATTTTGAATTTGTTCCCTTTTGCTGCTCCCTTGAATCTGAAATTTAGGCTTCAAGATCACATGATAAATGCCATTTGTCGTACTACCTCTAATTTTGATTTATCACATTTATAAACACATGAGTAGAAAAACAGGCAGGCATTTCTATTGTTGTAGCGAAAATAATGTAAAGATCTACAGTCTCGATCAAAGATCATATACTACAATTCAACCACCTTAATACTAAACACCATACCATATCTCTGTTTCTGAAACTCATGTGACCCCCTTTCCGGTTTGGTATAAATGTAGGTGGACTTTATTAATAAACGAAAAATAAAATTACATTGCAATCAATTGGAAATAAATATACAAATGACAGAATACGAATACATATAACATAATAAAAAATGATAAAAATAAGAATGAAAAATATCTGGAGTACAATAAAACTGGATGAATGAACATAACGTACAATATGAGTAAAAAAATATAAAGCAATTGTAAAAATTAAATACTTGAGGAAGTTTAAGGATATATTACGGACAAAATGTGAGAATTAAAATATGGCACGAAATTCAACCATTTTGCTTGTATATTCTTGCTTTCTTCTTCTTCAATGTTACAACAACCCCAGATGGGCCTTGGTCTTCCTCTGAATTCCATTCTAAGCCGTCCTGTTCTTGGCTAAGGTTTTTCCAGTTTGCTACCTTTATAGTTTTCAAGTCCTTTACCAGGCAGTCAATTCATCTAAGTTTTGGTTTCCTGTTTCGAGCACCAAATGGTTTAGCCAAAAGGATCTTTTTAATGTCTCAGTTGTCATTCAATCTTATTAAATATACTGCCCATTTAATCCCTTGCAAGGCTAAAGACTTAATAATACCTGGTTCTTTAAATAGTTTTTGAATTTCCAAGTTGGCTTTTCTTCTCCTATAAATATCACATTTAAACATTTTTTTGTTTTGTTTCTTTGACCTCAAGAATCCACTGATGAACGGAAAGATAGATTAAATTCCAAAACTGGTTCGTTCTGGCCTCAAGTACGAAGATCTAACATGTGGAGATTTGTCCGTAATATTACTGAATGACAAATATTTGATGGTTATAATATCTCCTTTGTGTATTACATTAACATTAAATTTAACTTCTTTAAAATAAGACAATTTAATTAACCTTTTTAAAATGACGGATTATATCGCACTAGATAAATCGTTTAACATAAATCTGCGCATGGAACAAATTACAGGGATGCGAAGACAATGGCTGGAGTAAAAAATAATATTCTAAAAATATCGACTAATTGGTATTGCTTATGACTAATTGATTTTTGCATGCGAATTTAATCCTCACTATGCGCTCCTAAATAGGAAGTGCTTGTTTTTGTTCATTTTCCTCTATGATATTTCATACCTTTGGAAATAATAATTGAAAAGCTTTCTAAAATAAAAAAATAAATAATAAATAATTATTGTTGCCGAAATGTGAGTATAAAAGATAGATTATTGGATTCTTGTTTATAGATGAAAGTGTGAGGGAAAAATCCAAATAAAACGATATTTGTTAAATTGCATTCATTGAAATAATAAATTATTAAATTGGAATTAAATAAAGTTTTTAATAAGGTGTTAATGTTTTTATATTGATTTTCTTTAAATTTATTGATAAATAAATTGACACCTCTTAAAATAACTTCTTTATAAATGCCATCATTATTTTTATGTAATTTGGGATGAATGATTTTAAAAAATCTGATTCATATTGCAGATTTTTTCCCCTTGAGTATATGGAAAATTAAATGATAATTCGGTTGTGATGTGAAAATTTTCAAGAATTTTAATATAATATTTGCTTTTGAAAGTATAGAACGACAGATATTGAATCCCTTGATAGATTCGGCTCTAAATTTTATATGGATCTACACTTTAAATGTTAAATCTGTACACTGAATTTTATTCATATAGTTCTCCTCAATTAAATTCAAAAAATCGGACAGACTTCCTTCCTTCGAATGGATTTCGTTCAAAATTGAGGGAAATTTTTAAATTTGGTGTTAAAACTATTTGCCAGATTTCATCTGTTAAGCTCAAATTGTTTCCGAGTTATCGGTTTTACAAACATAATCGGACTCAGGAATATCTGAAACCAAGAGATTTCGAATTTTTAGTCAATTAACAATACCTCCTTTTTATATATTTCATATAAAGTAAAATAAGAATAAAATAAGCTATATTCAAATCAGTGTGTTCATTCTCGATGTCTTCAAGACTTCAAAATTCTATTGGTGGCATATTTAGAATAAAACATTTTGATTTCAAAAACACCATACAAAACATACTTTTAACATAAAGAAAAATATATAAAATTATTGCGTTTTTCAAAATAAGCCAGAATATTGTATTTTTCAAATGCATAATTGTATTTGTATAGTGTTCGTTGTACAAAAGAATGTAATCGTCAGAATTTTCTTAAATTTTTTTCATAACTTTTCAACTATGTAAATAATTCCATTACATAATTAATATAGAAAATCAAAGTTAGAAAGAATTCCAAAGGATTTTCATCTCTGCTTTTACTTCTGCAAATTGAAAAAAACATTATTTTTTTTTATTTACTCATTTTTTTTTGTATTTTACTATTTTTTACTAAACATTAAAATATTATTATTTTTATTCGAAAAAGAAGACAAAAATTGTTTTGCTTTTTGAGAAAGGAAAATGCATCAGAATATTATGCTCTTTAAAAGCAGAATGCTTGGGAATATTGTGTTTTTGAAAAGTGTTCTTCATTGCACATGAGAATGTAATACATTTTTTTTTAATTTTGGATCATTATTTTTAACTCTACAAAAAAATTTGCTGCGTAATTAATGTAGAAAGATCGAAATGAGAAAACATTCCAACCGATGTTTAAATGCGCTTTAACTTCTGTATTTTAAAAATTGTTGAACTCTCGAATTGAATAATTGAACTCTTTATCTATTTTTTTTTTCGTATTTCCTAACTCTGAAACGGTTAATATATGACAGTTTACTTGGTTAATTCTATCTGATTTAATAGACAGGAAATGATTCAGACGCGAGTTAGGATGAATACATTAATCAAATACAGTCTCATCTCTTTTCCTCTGACAAGAGCCTCTTGGATTCTGTTTCAAAGATTTGATCACCCAAAATAATCACTGATTTCAATTACTAGGTGCGTGATTCCTTAGGACTTACGTGCTATGCAACTGATTCAATCGATAAAATTTAATTGTGATGTATAACTCAAAATAAGAACGATTCTTTTCTAAGAGATTGTTTATTGTTCAATCGTAATCGTTTAATTAATCGATGAAATGTTGTGACATTATCTAGTAAAGTTGGAGAAAAGCAAGTTGTATAACCGATCTTCAATAATTAAGTCTTCCATTAATTAATTTTGTAAAGATATCGGTTATCTAATAAAATGGACAACGCCCCTATAGAAGCATTTAAATAAAAAGCTCAATAGATGATGGCCGGCTCTGTTTTGTACTGTTTATAAAATGAAAAGAGAAAGATCAAACTTTTGCTAACCAAGTGAAAAGATTAATGACTTTTTAAAAACAATGAACTGTTTGACTTACAAATTTTTAAAAAACTCAAAAGTCAGTTCCAAATTGCTATAAATGATATGGACATTTAATTTCAGTTATTTTATCTAAAGTGTGGAATTAATTTTGTTCAATATGTCGATATATTGTCTCCATTCAAGAAATTAACATTTCCTGAAAAACATTAATTAAATTAAACTGCAAAACACTAATTAAAATAATTCCTGCAAGAATATGTATAGATTTTAGAACTTTCGGAAAGAAAATTTTAATTTAAAATTAAAGTATATTTTATTAGTTTTTTTTTAAATTTAAACTTCGAAGCACTTTTAAAAATTGAAAAAAATGTTTGTTTTTATATTCTTTTTATAACAAAATTTTTTCTAAAAATTAAATAAAGAATTTCATTAAAAAATTTTTAATGTAATGATGGGTTCTACTATTTCCTCCTGATTATTCTTTATATATTTCCACAATATCACTTTTTTAGTAGCTTGTGGTAACACGCTGCTTGCCACAATGTTATTTTTAAAGAGTTTAAAATAATAAGCAGTTATATATATATATTTTCAAATAAAAAATCAGGGAAAATTAAGAATTCAAACAAATTATTTTTCTTTCTCAAAACATAACGGTTAATCATAATAAATATAATGCAGAATCTTTTTACAAAAAAAACTCGTTTCATTAGTTATTAAAAAAGTATAAAATATCCTATTAGCTCAAAATTTCCAACAAAATTGTAACAATCCCACAATATCGTCGGAAATCAAAATACAAATAACATAGTGGAAATGCCGTACAGAATCGTGTGCTAAAAGGATATGGCGAAATCAAACATAAATTTCTTTATTAGTTATTCATAAGATTTTGTTAAAAATAGAAATATTAAAATGCAATATTATCACAACTTTTTAGTATGACCGTTTTTATTTCTTTTAATATCATAGCAAAGATTTTGGTAAAAAATAAATAATTAAAATATAATAAAAGAGAGGCACGTTTTAATAGAAAAATTTTAATCTAAACTACACTACCATGTTTTTTTGTATTTAAAAATAGAAAGCACTCAAGTTTCTTCAGTAGGCATTTTTTAAACGAGAATCAAATTTTCCCTATTTAGTTTTCCCCCTTTGCGTAACTGTTCTAAGAGTTATCACTTTGTTATTTCGTTCTGCTGCCTCAGGATTTTAACCACCCACCAGAAACTACTCCGTCGCAACACCTCGACCTTATGCTAAACTCAAACAAAGAATGTTTAACAAGAAGAACCTGCAGCGACCCATCATCAAAAAGAGGCGGGAAACAAATCGTTCCTACTGAGGTAGCAGGTGATTTCGCCAACGTGAAAAAACAATGGTGGATTTCATCCTCCCCTCGAATTTATCGCTTTTCTTTAATTTTCGAAGCGATGATGAGTTAACCGTCCGATTCAGTTATTGTGATTCATAAAAGGGCCAGTTATCATCAGTATTTGCTCACGACAACAGGTTGTTTTCGAACGCGAAATTGCGAGAAAAGTGTCTATTCGAGGCTCGCTTGGTGTGGGAGGGCAATCACGACCGACTGTGCTTGATGGAATCGTGATATGTGTGCCATTCAAGTCAGCCAAGAGAATGGACCAAAGAAACGAGGCAGAAAAACGTGACATCCATTGTGCCCCAACTTTGTGGAAGTGAGGGGAAAAAAAAAAGATAAATAAATTGCTGAAAGTGAAGTTACAAAGTGCGAAAGATAAATTTATTGCAGAATAAACAAAAAGTATTTTCTGTTCTTATTTAAATTAAGCTGTTTTCTGATTTTTTTTTTTAAAAAAAGCCTGAACGATTACGTGAAATAGAATTATATTTCGTAATATATATGCCATGAATTGAAAGTTCCAAGTGAAATTAAGGTTTTCATGAGTATTAGAAAGTAAAAAGTAAAAGAGTAAAAAAAAAATTATTTACAAAGCGAATGTACATTGCTTCTTACAGTATTAAATAATCCACAAAATGTTTAAAAAAAATCATTTAAGTAACAGAAGATATTTAAAGTAAAAGCTGTTTTCTGATGAAAATCCTTTACGAATACGTGAAATAGAATAAATATGTCATGAATTTAAAGTCCCAAGTGCAGTTTGAGTTTTCATGTATATTAAAAAGGACCTAGACAGAGTTAAAAAAAGATTTTATTTACAAAGCGAATGTACATTGCTCCCTATAATATTAAATACTCCACCAAATGTTAAAAAAGTAATTCATTTAAATAACAGAAGATATTTAAAGTAAAAGCTGTTTTCTGATGCTAAACCTTAACGAATACGTGGAACAGGATTATATTTCGTAATATATATGCCATGAATTGAACGTTCCAAATGCAATTTGGGTTTTCATGTGTATTAAAGAGTCTAGACAGAGTAAAAAAAAAAATATTTACAAAGGGAATGTACATTGCTCAGTATAGTATTAAATAATCCACCAAATGTTAAAAAAAATTCATTTAAGAAACAGAAGATATTTAAAGTAAATGCAAAGGATGAGAGGTTAATGCTGTAGGAAACAGAAATTTCAATTTAAAATTTCATTTCATTTTTAAGTCTCAAATAATATCTGAGTTTTCATTTTTTTTCCATATGAAATTATGTTAGCTTTTCAGTTATATAAATACATAACAAGCACAAAAAAAAATCCGTTTCTTTATATTATGTATAAGATTAAAATAAGGCTTAGAAATAAAATTTTAAGGTTGCAGCTTGCTGCAAACTATAAAATACAGTAAGATTTACGCACTAAATTAAAATAATTATAAACAGTGATTCATCATTTCTAGGCTCAATAACTCTGAAAGTGTGAATATTTCCATACTTGAAATTTCATACGCTGATTATAATTATTATTTCTGAATTTTATTATTTTGGATAAAAATGTTATATTATAAAATGTAAATATTATATTATAATATCAGAAATTAAAACCCAACAAACGTCTGTTCTTAAATGAAACTGTGTATTCTGTGTTTATTACAAATATGCAACTATTTATCTTCTTTAACAAGGTTGAAACGGAACGAAAAACTGAGTCTGAAAATTGCCTCTTCATCATTATTATTGTTTCAAAGATATGCAAACGTAAATAAATATATTTTAAGACATATTATCTCTAAAGTACAGAAAAATAAACGAAACTATTGTAATGCCAATATTAATATGACTTTTTTTTTCATCTCGACTTTGAAAGTGGATAATTCTACGTGCTGATTTTTTAAGCAGCTGTTCAGATTTGTACAATTCATTCTTCATAATTTTCAGGGTCTTTTGCAGAGCGTGTTAGTCCAAGAGAAAAAAAATGCAAAAAAAAAAAAAGCATGACTCTGAGGTAACACTAAAAGATGCAGATGTTGAAAAAAAACTATAAAAAAATACAACAGTAGTCTTTTATTGCTTTAATACCTGTTATTAGCCTTCAGGAAATTTTACTTCCTGTCTGCGCCTTAAAGGGCAGCAGAAAGTTTTAGTTTATATTCAAGCTGCAAACACGGAATTTGATGAAAGGGATACCATGAATTTATTTGCTTAATAATGCAAAATTAAAAAACAAAAACAAAAAAACAAAAACCGTTTCACAAAAGGTTTTTTTTTTTTGTATTTTGTGCTTTTTAATTTTATGTTTATAAAGAGTACATTTTTGTAAATGGTAATACATTGCTAAATTTTCTCTCTTATTTAGATGAGGCATGAAAATGAAAGCATTATGTTCAAATCTTTTGCTTTGAAAACGATAAATATATGTCATGTTTATAATTATTTTATATTAATTTGTACTTAAATATTTTGCTGATTTCTTTTTAAAAATAATTCACCGCTCATAATTTAGGATAAGATAAAAACAATTTCATTCGTAAAAATATTTCATTCGTAAAATAAAAAAAGGAAGTAAGATACGTCTTCCCTGCATCTTATATTTATCTAGTAGGCCGTAAAAACTTAAGATCTGAATTCACGTGTTGTCATAAGAACTAGTTAATTTCAAACAGTTATTATTATTATTTTGATTATTATTTATTCACGTTAAAAATTAAATTTGAAGTAAAGATGAGGAAAGAATTATTTAGTTTAGACAGCAGAATATTTAATATATAGTTTTTTACATATAAAGATATTGTCAGTTTATCTAAAAAAAACAAATCAAAAGAAAGAGAACAATTAATTAATATATTTAAAATGCTTTAAAATGTCGTCTCTGTTACAAGAAAAATCATATACAAAATATAAACTGCAATGCAAAACATAAATTGCCAATACAAAATATAAATTGTCAATACAAAATATAAACTGCATGTAAGTCGACATTCACAGTTTTTTCTGTGAAATGAAGATTAAAGATATCGCATTTTACAGAAGATTAGTTAAAAAAGGGATGCCATTGTAAAACAACAATAGCACTTTAATTCATTTAAATTTTTTTACTTTCTCATTTTTAGTTGTGCACCAACGATATAACTTCACTAAAACAATTTTTTAAATGAAACGAAATTGCTTTTACATTACTTTTCATAACTTTTTCGATGCCATTTATTGTCTTTTAGTTTTGGTTTAATTTATGAACATTTAAGTCAACTTTCTATAATAATTAAGTAAAATTATTGATAAAATGTGGTCATTCATCATAACTTCCAATAATACGCTTAAAAAATCATAATTTTGATGAATATCAACACGCGCTCTTTCATTCCTTTTACGATATTCTTCTAACATTCCAATTTCAAATTACATATTGATGAAATTTTTATATTTTTGTTTATTTATACATAAGAACATTCTTTTGTTTGTTTATTTGTTTAGGAGTTTATTTATTTTTTGTTTTGTTTATCTTTACTGTCAAGAAACTTCAATTTTTCTCATTCTCCACTCCATTTTTTTCGAACATTATTACTATTCATCGCCATTTTCAAATTCGGGGCAGACGGATTATTTTTTGTAAAAGAACCATCTGATGAAATAATATCTGTCTCAAACAATTCCAACAACCCCAGAATAACCAAACTCTTTTTCAAGATCCTATTTAAAGTAGGTTAAAAAGAAAGTTGAAACGAAGAGAGTAAGGTTAGTGTACTCTGCCTGCTTAATAAACACGCTAATGAAACTTCACCTTCTCTTTGGCAACATCAAACAATCGTCTGCTCTGGCGGGAATCATTTTTTATTCCATCCAAGTGACAACGTTAGTTACCGTCTTTCGGATAAGGGAGTTCGCTGGTTCGATTGTGGTCTTTTTTAGGATAATGACCCTCTTTCGAGAACACAGGAGTTGTTTTTGAAAGGAATGGGTAATTGATTGGAAGACGATAAAAATTTTCGATTGCACTCTAAAAGCCTCTTATGTGTCACACTTTACTGTGTGGTTTTCGAAGAATAATTTTAGAAATCTTGAATCAAGGGATTAGAACTAGGTGTTGTATTATTTGTGTTTGTTTACTACTTCTCACTTTTGGGATCTTCAAAAGATGATTTAATCTTTTTTACTCGGCTTTCTCATTCAATGTTTTCCTGTAACGAAAGTTTTAAATAGAATATTTCTGGCCTTAAATATAACGTATGTTCTACGAAATTGTGTTGTTTATTGTGATTAAAAAAATGCTTAATCTAAGAATGTGTTTATTTCCGTTTTATTAAAAGTAATTATGCTGTTTTTTTAAATAATTAATTATAACAGGCTGATTGATGAATTTGATACTATAAAAAGTATAAGCTAAGAAAGAAATAAAAATCTTTTGTTGATATGCTTCGAATGGATTGAAAATATTTTTTTTATATTTCGCTGTGCAGTGCAGCAAAACATTTTCTGGCATGACTGTTTGAATTATTCCTTTTATTTGTTTAAGTCTTTTTCAAACTTTATAAATGATAAGTAGCTTTAACTGAAAAATTTTCAGTAATTTTGTAACTTTTATTTATTATTCACTATATACGGCAAAGATAAAGAAACAACAATTTTTACTAACTTTCTGGCCTACACTGATAATCAAAGCTACGTTAGTTAAGGCCAGTTGAATTTTATTTTTATGAAACTTTTGTCTTCATCAAGAATCATCATAAAAGATGAAGAATATTCTGTATAGACAAAGAGACATACTTCTTAGTACATGCCATATGATGTAACTTCACAAAATAAGATTGCATTTATAAGGATTTTTGATAACTTGATTTGCTATTCTGTTCAGATAAAATATTTTATATTTTTCTGTGCAAGCTTTCGAGATTATATTAAGGAAAAATAATTTGACTTGAGGAAATTTGTGGAGGGTTTATCCTAACAATCATTCTGTGTAGCATCAATGAATCAAAATTTCCAATTTTGTAAGGGAGGGAGGAGCGGGTTGAATATTACTTTCTTTAGATTTATAGTTTCCGAAATTAACACCATCACACTTAAAAAATTTCGAAATCAAAAAATAATACATAAGACTGAGATTCATTATTCGGAAATAAAATGTGTGGAGATTTTTAATAATATGTTTCGGAAATGTTTGAATTGTTATTGTTAGCTGCCTTTAGCTTGCGCCACTATATAATAACTTCTCAGTGCATACTAAAACTAATATTTTAATAGCAAGTAATTTAATAAGTCGAAAAGAGAAGAATCCTCTTGTAATTAATTGATGTTGAAGAATATGTAAATGCATCAATGCTTATAATGTTAAGTGAACTTGCTTAAATACATGTAATTTATTTAACTAAAACATGTCGAAGCTTAAATGTATCATCCTGCTTTAATACAATGTATTTTATAGAAGCAATGTCTAAGAATTTGACAGAAAGATATCTCGAAGTTTTAACATTTAAAAAAAAATATTGTAGCTCATTCTAAATATGTCTGTTTGCATTAATATACAGAACGTATATGATAGAATCAGAATTTAAAAATTTTACAGAAGCATGTCGAAGCTTCAACATTTTGCTTGGCGCCTCTAAATGAATCACCCTGCTTTAATTCAAGTGATTTATCTGATTGAAATATTACTTAAAAATTTGATAGAAACACATCAAAGCTTCAACATTTTGCCAGGACATTCTAAATGAGTCATTTTACTTCAACATAAGTCATTTAGTTGATTGAAATAGTGTTGCCAAATTTGGCAGTTGCTTTATCATTTTGATAAAATATTCGTAAATGAGTCATTCTACTTTAACATAAAAAATAGTCTATTTAACTGAAGTAATATAAATACCCTTCTGCTACTGAATGGAAAAATAAGGGGAAGTTATTACCATGGGTAATTGCAAGCCATATTTTGTCATACAATCACACACGGCGTGCGAAGGGATGACAGGCATTAAATCTTCTCATAACTGAACCCATGGAAATCTGACCCTTTCTCTTGAGGACCCCATGCTATCACCGCTGTGTTGACAACTAGAAAAAGCACACACAACAGCTGCTATTCGAATGGCTTCAAGTGAGTCAGACAATCCCTAGAGAAATTAAAAACACAGGAAAGGCAGATGTTGTTTTCCCTGCCCGTGAAAACAACGATGCGGGGTAAAAAAAATGAATAACATGAACCTTGAAAGAGAAGTGTTCTAAAGGTGTTCTGTCCACGGTTTAATTAATTGCTTTTGTTTTTGTTTCGTATAAAATGGTTGAAAGTAATTTCGAATAGGAGCTCATTACGTTGATGGACTTCCGAATCTTTAGTAAACATACTGCAGAGTAATTATAGCTTTTAATGGTACTGGTGAAGTTAAACTGTTTACTGAATTTTATTATTGCAGAATTGATGGAAACAATCCATGCATTTAATAGTGCACTAAGTAAATAGTTTTCTCATGAAAATGGTGGTAAAAAATATTAAAGTGGATATAAGATGAGATTCTGATTAAAAAAAATACTTGGGTCATCTTTATTTTATTAATGTGATCCTAAAGAGAATTCAAATTCAGAGAGGCAAAATTTTACTAAAGGGCATTTCAGCTACAAAGAATTGTGAAATCTGCATTCGGTTGAAGTCATTTTAAACTTTGCTATAAGAGAAGAAGGAAACAATTCATTGTAAATTAGATCTCATGTGCTATTTGACGTGCCATTAAAATTGTTTCCTATATCAATTTTAATGGTAGATTTCAAACTAGGCAGCTGCCTAAAATCGATAGTTTGAGAAAGGGCAGTAAGTAAATCGATACATTTTTATTTATTTAGCAACTAGGAAAATAATTTGTAAAAAAGTATAAATTCTCTTAATGATAAAATGTTAGTATAATTTTATCATTTAATGTAGAATAATTAATCAGATTTCTGTGTGATTCATTAAATTCACTTTTGTTTAATTATTAGAAAATCAATAAAACCGAATTTCTGCTCCAATCTTATTATATGCAACCAAGGATATCGAGCGGTCAGGATTCATTTGCAGCAGATTGATATGAGCAAGGATAGAACCTGGGACCTTGTGCTTCGCAGTCCAGTAACATGACCACAATACGAAAGCAATTGCTCGTGTAGCATAGCTGTTAACTGGTTTATAAGCTTTCACCACACATTGTATATAAAAAAAATCATTTTCACAAAATTAATAAAATAAAAAGTATTAATCTAAAATAAGTTATCAGTGCGTTAAAAACGTGTTGAAATTAGAAACTTAATTGACTGGCTTATTAAAAGAAGTTCCTCATATTATGATCGCAAAATGTCTAAATCCGTCGTCGTTTATATCCCATTTTCTTCTACTCTTTTTCATCTTATAATTACAATTTTTATAAAATTAGATAAAGAATAGGAAAAAGTTGTATTTTTTTTTAAAATCTCAGTTTAAAATGAATTTGTCTTTGACTTCTAGCTCATTGATAATTTTTTTTTGTCTTAAATTATGTTTTGTTTCGAAAGTATATCTGAATTTTACTTATTTACATAAACTTGATTCTTAAATTTCCAAACGTAGTAGATATATTTTTGGGCGGATTCATATGCTTTTAATGTGGGTTAAAAATGTCAGGTTTAATTCATTAATAATATGACTGGTGAATATAAGTGATGTTACGTTTTTATTTTGAAAAGAACATATAAAGAGATTATGATATTGTACTTTCATATTATTAAAAAATTAGCCGCCTTTTGAAACCTTTTTCCTCCGTAATATTGATTTTTCATTGTAAATTATGAATATGGAATACATTTATTTAAAATTTCACCTTGTTGTTTGAAAAAACTAATAAGTATGAATTTCATTGAATTATTCTCTAACAAATTATTGCGCATGTAAATTAATGTTAAATAATAAAAGTGGAAGTGAAAATCTTTATTTGGAGTTAATACCCAAATTTTTAATTTTACTTTTCATTCAGGCTATAGCATATTATTGAGCAGTTTAATGGAAGTTGGAATTTTATGATAGCAATAAAAATATTGCTGCAGATTATTGTATTAAATTAAATTCTTAAAAATAAAGTAAATTTGAGAAGAAATTGAAGTAGAATAAAATTAATGTGATTAAAATGATAGTGTCTTGCAATTTTACATAAAAAAAATTTGTGAGATAATATTTTTAGAAGAAATAACTGTAAAACTCCAAAAACTTGTTTAATTTTTCATTGACATTTTAATTCATGTCTTGAAGAGTATTTGAATCAATTCTTATCAGGATCGGATTTTAAAGAATATAGATTTAAAAAAAAAGACTTTCTGGAAATGTATGTATGCTTCACATGATCTCCTAAACAACTCTGTCAAATTCTGCCAAATTTTGCACGCATTATTTCAGACATGCGAAAGAATGTTGTCACATTTTTATAGCACAAAAATTAATTGAATATACGATTAATCAAAAATTAACAAAAATTTTCTCTTTCAGACACAGTGAAGTAATTTCATTGAATCTAAACATATGAAATCTAAACCCACTGAATTAATTTCTCTCTGTCTTATTTTAATACTTCTTTTTTTTGTGTGCTTTTGTTAGGTTTTTAAAAATAGTAATTTAACTATGATTAAAACTAAACTAAAATCATTTGTTTAAATGGCGACAACCTTTTTTAATACTTCAGCACTTATAAACAAAATTTGCAGAACTAATATCACAAATATTTTAGAGAAAAATAGCTATAGATGGGTTTTAATCCTCGTCTCATTCAACACTATAATTCTAATGTAATTGTATATTATAATATTTTATACAAAAATTGTTTTTACGTTAAAACTATTATACACGAAAAGATTTTAATTATGAATAATGTCAGATATATTAAAGCCATGAATTAGGTACTTATAAAAAGCAGACTATCAAAAATATAAATTTCTATCGAGTTTTGATGGCAATTGGGTATTATCTTTTGTCTTACGTAGCCGCATAAATTTCGTTCACCAAATGTCATGTTTAGTGAAGAAGATAGAGATAAGAAATGATTTTACCCAGACATCTTGCCCTTTAACCCATGACTGTTGACTATTTTTAGAATACAACTTGGAAGTATTTTTACTCACAAAATATTGATATGACTTTGATAATGTTCATCTAGTTATGATCCTCAGGTGAATGGAAATTAGACTTAACAAAATCCACATGTTACAAAGAGCAGACGATTCACGACAAACAGATGTCAATTTTCGATCTTTGCGTTATCTGGGAAAAAAGTGTTAACAAGAGTAGTTCTCAAGAAACAAACGACTTTTTTTAATTAAACATTGTTAAATCAAACAGTTTGGAGAGTTAGCCTTTGCAAACAAAGCATTTTTATGAAAAATTTAACGAAATTTATAATTATAATTATACATAATTTTGCATGCTGAAACGCCCCATTTTGTGGTCTCTAACACAGAAACAAAAACAAAACTCCAGTAATAAAGTTGTTTTCTGAACTGCTAAGGTTAAATAATTGAGGATTATTGCTATTAACGTGTTAGTCACTATATGAAGCAAGTGTGTCTCATAGCTATTTTCGGCTACATGAATCACCCATACTTCACGTGATATTTTTTGCTTTTTCATCCGTAATTGAGCAACAGTTCATACTGGTTGTATATGCATAAGTAAAACGTAACTTACCTAACTAAATAAGCTGGTTGACTTTATGATTTTGACAACTTTTTTCTTTCTTATTAATGGCTAATTGATGTTGAATTGCTTATTTCAGGTGGAATTTATCATTCTCTTCATCGGAAAGTATAATCATCAATTAATATCTGAGAACATTATTTTTTCTTCTCTTTATAAACTATGTTTCTTTTTAAAAATTTATAAAATTGTGTGTTGAACTAATATTTGTGATATGAAACAATTCACATGACACTACATTGCTTTGTTTCTTTAATGCCCTGTAAAAATGCCCTGTTTAATGCCCTGTAAATATTGACACAATTGTTGAAAATTATTGTGTCAATACTTTCATGGTTTAGTGGCCTATAACTAATCAGATGTTTCCTGTGGTCCATCAGACTGAAACACTTTTTGAGTTGTGACCGGTAACGTGTTTAAAAAACATTTATAATAATTTTTGAAATTTCATCCAAAAATATCAATTTTTTTCTGAGACCAAGTAAGCCTTTTCCAACATCAATCAGATTATTAAAATAAAAATATTAAATCAAATTCCATATTGCATAAAGCAGAAAATATAAATATTTTGTCTAGGTACAAAATATACATTGTAGCAGTTGCATTTATCTTCTCTTTTGGATAATAGATGACAATGCCTGATTAAGTATGCATTCCCATAGTTCATTGCGATGATAATGAAAATGAGATGATATACTGTTCTGATAAAGCTGCGGGCGTTAATATCTTGTCTTGTTTTTCATGTTTGTGTTTGTTTTGTGTGAATGTATGTTCCCGATAACATACGTCCTGTTGCTTCCACTAGTGTTGCTTCAAAACGGGACGTTAATATAACCAAACCAAACCAAAACCAAACCAAGCTTCCACTACTCGTATCATTATGATCTACATTCCACCACAACATTAAATACTTTATTCGAAAAAAATTACTAATTTTTATATCCCATATTTAATTCCATTCTTTCCGTATTTAATCTTCTTCACATACATAATTTATGAAATTCATGAGGCAAGAAATATTCCATTCTGAATATTTTCAAGAGTAGAAGTCATTCTATTTCTCATTATCTAAATAACTGAAAGGTAATAATAAAGAACCACTCCCCAAACTAGTGAAAAAACATTTTATTAGCATTTTTGTCATTTATAGTCTAATTAAACTAAAAGCTTGTAATATTTTTCTCGCCGCTTGGGACGGAAATAATAAAATTCAGGTTAATAGCTTAGTACCTATGGTTCGAGGCATACATTTAAATAGGACTTGGTAAGAATTTTTATAAGCTGTTAGATTAAAACTTAAGAAAATTACTTTCAGGCTACATGATTAAATGCTTTTTTTTTAATTTACATTTAATCACATGTTCGTTTTCTGTAAAATCTGAAAACTGATATCTACGTTTAGCTTCAAAATATAATAATTCAATTAACAAAAAAAATTGAATTATCATATTTTGAAAGTTTTAAATTAACTTTTAGTCACCCAAAGACATTATAATTATATGCAAAAATTATGCAAAATTCATAAATATTTGAAGCATTCTATGGAATCTCGCTTAAATCAAATTAAATACATAAAATAAAGAGTATCATCTTCGTAGATGAAAAAAATTAAATCATCAAATAATTAATAAAAATTAATTTTTTATTAAATTTTACTGTAATATTTTGAATTATTTTGAGCATGTAGTCTTTTATTGTAGTTATTTCTGAAAAATATCAATACAAAGCAATAATATTACTTATTTTTCGACAAAATAAAATACGAGAATTTGTTTTTAAGTTTTAGAATAACTTTGAAATTAACTGGGATATTCTTCATTGGAATATATTGTATTTAACTTCGTCATATAACTAGTATTCTATCAAAATATGATATGTGAAATTTGTCAAAAAACTTTATTCATGCTAAATATCTGTACAAGAAAATTACATATATTCGTAAATTGTTGGGCATGATTTCCTGACAAAACTTAAGTTACAGTTTAGAAACAAAATGCCATATGCCACTAATGGTAAGAACTGTCACATCGAAATTTCGGATGTGATGTGTTTTTTTTTTTTCTCCATATGCTACATTTTGATATAAGAGCGATTGTATAGGGAAAAGAATCTAGCACATTTTTATCTTTCCCTTTGAGCAATTAGATTCAAAATTTGTCTTAGATTTGTAGTTTGGATGTCATGAGATTCATAATTTTTATATATAATCATATAATTTTTATCATATAATTTTTTTTATCTATACACTCACAAACACATGCATAGAAGTATGGCAACAGTACAACCCGTTGATGGATTTGAATCAGAAGTAATATTATCATTATATTTGCTAATATTAATGATAAATTTAAGTATTAAATTAATTTATCATGTTCTTAATGCATTTGAATTATTCTGTTCACATGGCGGTAAACGGATGATTAGAGAAAAAGATACTATAATGAAGGGTTTGCTCCAAAATTTAAAATGTCTTATAAATAATTTGAAAAAAATCCATCATCCAAAATTTGAAATAAATTGTGGAATAAAAAAATACATACTAAATAACCATCATCTTGCTCATTGCATTTTTGTATTATCGTACAACCAAACATAATATCAAAGCTCTGTACTTTTCCCGAGGTATGACAGCAATCGTCACCAAGCAATACCTTGTCACCAAATATTGGCGATAGGTGCATAAATAGTAGAGATCCTGACGTTTTAGCGCTGGTTTGAAACCAAAATATTGGGCCAAATATTGATTGCCGTCTAATTGAATAAAATGTGGCCACATAATATAAGTAGTGGACAAACATGATTGTCAAATAATAGCATCGTATTTTGGCGTAAACTCTCTGGCGAAGAATGTGATACTTTCTCTTATTATGCTTCACATACTAGATAATGGCCGATAGCGGTGATCACTGGACTCTTTCTCATATATTCTTCAATAAATACCCTATCCCGGCCCCCTTCCCCGCATGAAATTGTGGATTTTGGAAAAGCCACGAATATCTTACATGTCATTAGTGAACAATGGTGATGAAATATAGATTTTTAGAGTGAATCTAGTATATTTACTGAATCTATAATGCGAATATGTATTTGGATCCTTTTTTTCAACCGACTCAAATTGAAATTTGACATAGAACTACAGTGATAGTTGCAAGATCGCATACCGAATTTCATTGAGTTATTGTGAATCACACTGACTTCATACCGATGTCATTGCGTTTATGAGTTATTTGCATATATGCATGGGGAAGAACAGACTTATAGACAGTCAACTCTTGGACTGATTAAAATTAAAATTTGATTCAAAATTTGACAAGAATCTACATTTAATATTTTAAACTTGTGTCCAAATTTTATCCGTCTTGCACATTTCGATTTGTTGTTTCCGAGTTAACTCATATTTCGAAAACCGGACAGACAGATTTCTTCTGAATTAATTTCGTTCACATTTTGATAGAAATCTCCAAATTTGTTCAAAGTTGATGTACCAAATTTCATTCATCTAGAAAAATAAATTTTGTGTTTTCATGATCACAAAGAGATAGATGGACAGAACGTAACGCCAAAAATGAGTTTTGAATAATCATTAAAGTCTGAAATATGGAGTTTCATTACAAACTCGAGTACAAGGTTTCTTTGACGGTTGCAAAACTTACTCTATACTTCGTATACGAGAAAATAAAAATGAAATGTCAAAAATATAAATATATTTCATCTTTTTTTAGAACAAAAGAAAGTTCCGCTCTGTGTTCCTAACCAAATTTTATTTATTTAAATAGAATTAAACTGAAATTCAAACAATTCTATGTGTAGCGCGACATTTATTTGTTCAATTGTTCTGTCAAAGATGATGCATTTCTTCTTTTCCTTCCAAATATTCCGTGAAGAAATTTAACTTTCAAAATTTCTCACTAATTTATTATTACTTTTATTGAATAAACTGTCTCCTCTTATAACTGACAACAGATTTTATTAAAATTCAAAACTGTCCTTGAATTTAGCAAAATATTATTGTTATATCTATTACTCTTTGATTTCTGTTTATATAGTGTAGAATTATAATTGTGATGCCTTGCGATTTCTTACTTTCAATCCCTTCTAATAATAAAGGTGTGTGTGTGTGTGTGTGTGTGTGTGTGTGTGTGTGTGTGTGTGCGTGCGTGCGTGTGTGTTGGCTAGTTAAGAATAAAATTGTTACGATGAATATTTTTACAAAAGTCTATGAAAAAAAATAAAAGTTTCAGAGAATTCACAAAATTCAAGCAAAGCGCAAAAGGACTTAAAGATATATTTTAATGTCCTTTACAAAAGAATAAGTACAAAGAAATCGTTGAAAATACGTTTGCACTGATGCACGAGAAATATAATTTTTATATTTATTATAATGAATTATAAAATATATGAAATACATACAAAAATGAAAATAATTAAACCGAGGCTGTTTTTAAAAACTGCGCTTTTATTGGTGTATAAAAGGCTAAAATTTTCTTATCAAAAATATGGATGTAAAAGTAAAACCCTAAAAGAGTGGAGACTGGAAACAATATCATTAGGAAATTAAGCCAAATAAAAATGACAAAAAAAGAAGATTCCAAAATATTCATCAGAATTACATTATAATTAGAACACAGATAAAATTCAAACTTTCTTAAAGCATTTCTATAATGAATACACGTTTTTATGCTTTTATTTTAAGCTCTGTATTTTTCAGACACTAAGCATTTCAATACTATTTATAAACTGTGTAATGAAACACGGACGATTAAAAATCTTACAAAATCCTTCACAGGGGACATGATTAAACCTTGAGTTATACAATTTGGCACGTAATTACTTCTTAGGTTGTAGGTACTTAGTTAGGAAGGACTTATCAAAATTCTTGATTAGAAATAATGAAAGATTAACTGAAAATAGTACTGAATACGGCACATAATCCAAATAGTATTGAAAACGCTTAGTTTATCAAAAATACATAGCTTAAAGTAAAGTCGTAAAAACTTGTATGTCTTAAAGAAATGCTTTAAAAAATTAGAATTTTACTCACGTTCTTATTATAATTTAATTCAAATTAATATTTTGGAGCCTTCTCTCTTGTCATTTTTATTTTGACTTAATCTCTTTATGGTACTATATCCAATCTTCACGGTTTTAGGATTTTATTTTTATGCCCGTAATTTTCATATTTTTTTTTAACTTATTGCATCTAATACAAGTGAGTGTTTTTAAAAAACTGTTATAGTTTAATTATTTTCATTTTTTCGCATATTTAATACATTGTATGATTAAATATAATGCAATATTAAAATTACATTTCCCGTATTCACCATTAGATAGCTCTGGTCATTCAGAATCAGAATTAATTTAAAGGTTCTCTATTGGTTTTTGATTAAATCCTGAAAATATAAAAGTATTTTATTGTCATCAAAAACATGCAACTGTGCAAATTTTCGAAACTCCAATGCACTAAGAAGTGAAAAAAAATCAGTAACAAAATCCACGTATTTAATATAAAATTTTAAAGCATGAAAAAAAATTAAACTTAAAAACCATCGTACCTAAAAACCTTTAGCTTTACGTAATCGTACCTTTACGGTTTCATATCTCAATTCATAGTTTGCATATTCTTTTAAAAAATTTCAAAAGTTACATTTTAACATTTTAAAACACGCTTAAGATACAGAACCTTTATACATATTAATTCTTATCCTCTATTTTATTGACCTTCCATCGTCTTTTGAACTTTCGGAAAATGTTTAAAAAAACAAGTTCAAAACTCAGAAGGCTTGAATATTGTAATTTTGAAAGTAATTCGATCTCAATGGGAAGGAAACAGGTATTATAATTATTCAACATTGCAATCTAAAAGCAATTTCCCCCTCTGGGATTCGAAAATTTTAAGATGCCATTTCACATGTTAAATGATGTGATTGAGAGTTCCTTCAATAACTAGTGGAGTACTTTTATAAAGCAACAAACTATAATTTTCTTTACATTCTTTTGAGAATGCCCTTGTAAATTAGGGAAGTTTTCACAACGATTAGCATAAAATTATCTAATATTTCTTAGAATCAAATCAAAGATATTTTTATTTGATGGTACACTGAAAACTTGTTCTTTAGAAATTCATTCTTAATAAGCATATACATATAATTACAGTTATCATATGGAATTATGGGCAAACCGTTTGTCTGATGAGAATTATTTAAAAAAGAGAAGGAGAAATCCGAGTACGAAAACAAAATCTTAGAAATTCTTTGTATGTAGTCGACAAATATCAACTTTCTTTTATAAGGAAGTAATATTTACCATTAATAAAGTTAAAAATCACTCAAAAATCACATTGTATTTGTCACTTAACCATGATTTGCTTTGAATTATTCCTCTAAAATATACACAAGAAATCCACTTTCGAATTTAGATTGTTCTTACTAGAAACTATTTTTAAGCGCATCTCATACGAAGCAATGATAAAAAAAAATAATACACGTCTTTCTTATAATGAGTTCTTTATTACAAAATTATTCCCAAATTCGTTTGTAATATTTCACACTGTTAACCGCGATTTTTCTCGAATTATTCGCAAAAAAAATGGCTTAACTGTCTTAAAAATTGTAAAGCAGTCAGTAAATTCCTCATAAAATTGAGGTCAGTCACTTTAGAACTAAAGAAATTCCTTTCCCCCAAAAAACCCACAATCTTCTTAAAGATATCATAGCTATACTTAGCTTATCTATTTATAATAAGACATATTTTCGTGACTCTTCATAGCGAAATTGCTTTCATATTCGTTTGTAATATTTTTCATACTTAACCATGATTTGTAGTTAAAGAAAGAAAACCAAACGATTTAAAAAATTTACGGTAGTCTAATATCTTTTTAAGAATGTTGTAATATGCTATGACGAACTCTCTTTACTTGAGAAGGATAACGTGGAAAAACAAAACATTTTCTTTCTTCGCACAATCAACAATTTTCTAAACAATATGATAAAAATACTTAGCGATATCTAATACATATGTTGTTTGAATATTCGTAGCAAAATTACTTCCAAATTTGGATGCAATATTTTTGCCCTCAATCACACTTCGTTTCAAATTATTCCAGGAAAAAAGACCAAAGGATTTTTAAAATTTCACAGCTGTTCAAATTACTCGAGGAAAAGAGACCAAACGATTTTTAAAATTTCACAGCTGCCTGTAAATTCCTTGTGAACGAGTTGCATGTATTATTATGATCTGTCATTGACTGTCAATTTAGGACTAAATACTTTTCTTTCCCACCAAATCAACAATCTTCTAAATGATATCATAGCGATACTTAGCGATATGTAAATAAAACATTTCTTTATGAAATTTCATCACAAAATTACTTTCGAATTCATATGTAATATTTTGTATGTTTTACCAATATTAAATGATTAGAAGAATCACAGTGACACTTAGCAATATGTAAATAATACATTTCTTCACGATGTTTCATCACAAAAAATGCGTTCGAATTCGTATGTAATATTTTGTATACCACTTAATACCGAATTATTCAAGAAAAGGTGGTCAAAGAACATGAAAAATTCACCGCAATTTGTAAATCTATTTTTGTATAAAAATGAATGTTTGTTTGATTGTTTTTTTTAATACTATCAGCAGTTCATGTTCCATTTTGTGGAAATTTGGCATACTTGCTTTTCAAGGCAAGTAAAAGTCATTGCTAATTTTCGAAGTCTATAAGTTAATTAAAATATAAATAAATTAATTAATGTTTTGGTATTTTTCAGCTTTATCTTTAGGAAATATTCGTACAAAAACTATTTTTGAATAATCTAAAAACTCAAATAATTATCATTTTAATGGCACCAATTTCATTTCCAATCAATTTTTTCACAAATTTTAATATTTTTTTAAAAATTTTATTTAATACACAATATTTTGTAAAAATCAAATTAATTTCGTTATTCTATCAAACCTTTTAGTCATATTAATTGAGTAGTAAAATTTAAAATAAAAATGAAATACTTTGTTAGGACATTAACTACAAAGTAGGATTTTCACTTCCATTTTTTTATCACGTAATATTAATATTCACACGCAGTAATTCGTAAGGAAATAATTCCATTAAATTCCTATTTTTCAGTTTTTATGAAACAACACGGTGAAATTTTTTAAAACACATTCCAAATTGATAGCTTAATAGACAGATGAGCTAATATTCCATTCGAACAAGCTAGTACCCTTAGGCAGTTACTTCTACATAAACTTGAGAATGTAGTACATGTATTATTACGAACACTCATTGCCAGTCATCTTGTAATCAAACATTTTCCTCTCTCCTACAATAGCAATCTTCTTTTCAACGATATCACAGCCCTGAAGAACTCGCATCAACTGCTGAAATTGGTTCAGGAGTCCAAATAGCGAACCGGAAAAGCCTAATCCAACCATCAAAAACGGCCCATTACACCGCTTTCATTCGATTCCGTGATGACACCCCATACACGCCGTTGGCCGTGAATGGCGATGTTTTTAATGCCCTTTCAATCCGTTTTATATCGCCGGATGATGTTTCTCAGCGCATGTAGGTCGCCAGAAATGGCAAATGGAGCCTTGCTGTGTTGGGGAATGGGAGCCTTCACCCCATTTTGCAAGGCGGATCCTCGCCAAATGGCAGATTTTAAAAACCATTTCGGCGAGGATTTGCATTTCTACTGAAATTAGCCACCAAATGACTAAGCGTGCGTGATTTCGCGGATCTTCCTCGTTTCGTTTCAGGGTGTAAACCGATTTGTAAAGATTATTTCGTCAATTTTAGGGTGGCTAAGTGTTTTAGGCCTCAACCGATTTGCTGTTATGTACTCTCCAGAAATAATTGTAGCATAACTTATTGTCTTTATGTCTATTTAGTCTTCAGATTCGCTTTTTTCATTTCTAAGAGTCTTTTTAATGCATCGGTTTTTTTTATTTTTTATTTTAAAACCTTTTTAATCCTGTAAAAGTGTTCAAAATTATTATATCGACCTCAAAAAAAAATACTTGCCGGATCTGGATTTTCATATTAATCTTTATTTCTTTTATGTTTGAAAACTGAACTTGAATTCTGACATTTTATATATTCATATTTCCAGAAGATAATTCAATATTTTAATATTTTAGGAATTTAATGATCAGTAAATCGACTAATTTTCATTTCATAAAGGGAAGATCCATTTGGCTGTGAGGCAATAAACCAGCAGTTGCTGTCTCCATGAAACTTTCTCGCAAACTGCCTAATAGGCATCTTAATATGTCAAGTTCTTAACATTGGATAAGACAATGAATATCTTACATGGCATTGGTGGTTAATAATTATGAAATTCTGGTCTTTTATGTAAGTCTAGCATTTTTATAGAGTTTCATTCGAATATTCGTTTTGGACGCCTTTTTCCGGTCAATTAGAACTAAAATTTGATCCAAAACTACAGTTGTAACCATAAGATAACGCATATAATTTCATTGATTTAAGTCATTACGTTTATGGATTATTGCATTTAGATGCATGCGAAAGTACAAATTGAATGTAAGTCAACCCTTTTACAGAGTTGATTCTAAATTTGATAAAATTTACAATTTAAACGCCTGTGTATCCAATATTATCAGTCTAGCTCTTTACGTCTGAAAGTTATCGAATACAATTGTACTGCAACAGACTTCCTCTGAGTACAGAGACTGTACTTGAGACTTTACCTGAATGATTTCGTTCAAAATTTGATTGGAATTTACAAATTTGGTAGCAATTTTATCTACTAAATTTATCGTTTTCATGGCAGGTATGGTGCCAAAAAATATCTTTCTTGAAATCAGGAAGGTGTATAATGTGAAGATTCTTCAAATTCTCGAGTTCGAATCTTATGACAGTTACGAAACTTTCTCTATACTTCATATAGGAAAAAACAAAAAACAAAAAAAAGTTTAAAAATCGCATTTTTTTTTATCAAACATATTGAAATCAAAAAAATGTAAAAGTATGTAATGTTGAAAATCATACTTCTACAAGAATATGCTTATTAATCCTCAAAGACTATAATTAAAAAGAAAATTATAATAAAAGATTATAATATTTTGTAATTTTTATTAGATTTTCAATCTTATTGAAATGCCAGACCCAGTGCCTGCGTCTCAGTTTGCATTTATTTGATCTATATGCATGCGATAAAATTCAAAATACATATACATTTACGTCGAATAGCCTTTGAATTCTTATATTCAGCCCTTAAGATTGTTTAATAACCCCAATAAAAATTATTAATTATCCTTTAAAAAATTCGGTTAAATGAAATTATTAGTACCGCCCTTTAACGCATAAATATAAAATTTATCATGAATTCCCACTTTGGAAGTTGGCAACATATTTCATGAGAAACAGTAGGAGGAACATGGAGTTTCTAAGTTGAACTTTTAAAAGCATAAATTATAACTTTAATGATTAAAAAATTTAAGAGGATATCCTAAATTGTTCTTTGGTCTTAGGTACGTAATATTCATTTGATTTAATATCTGATGTAATAACACTCGAAGATGTCTTAATATTAATAAATATTATGACAGTGACTTAATGTTATTAATATTATGTTTAATTGCCTGACATATACCAACAAAGAATAAACACTTGAAAGCTTTAAAATATGAGACAAAATTAAGCTTAACGATAAAAAAAAAATTGCAAATAAATTACTACTCTTGTATAAATAAAAGAACTTACACTAAGAAGTAAAAGCAAAAGTGAAAGTATTTGAAGAAAATAATTTTTTAAATGCGCGATAGATAGATGTGATTTGAACAGTAAAATAGGTTTAAAATCAAGACTGAGGAGGAAAGAATTATCATTGATTGTGTTTAAATTAATTTTGAAACATTGATTAAAATCAAGAAATATTTATTTGAAAATGAAATTTTCACTGCTGAAAAGATAACTTTTGAAGCTAAAATTTGAAGTTCATGATTCCATCAACAAAGTATTTTGATACATCAAACAGCGATAGGTATTGAAACTATGTTTAATATTTACACTTTTATACCTGCTTTGTTTATTGAGCTCCAGGCATCCACTGTAGCATTAAAATGAAGTCATCTGAGAAATATAATTGCAGTTTTTTTTGTGTGTGTGTGGGGGGGGGGGGTGCTGTAACGTGACTTTTTCATTCCTCATATAAAATGCTCAAATAATTTGCAAAATCTTTCTTTCGTAGCTTTTAAAACAGAAAGAAAATCATACTAATAAATGTATAAGGAAGCATTGATACAAGTTTCAATTTCATTGCAATTATGAAATCTATTGTTGAAAATTATGTAAAAAAAAATATTAAAAACCAGAAAAAAATCACAACCTTGAGTAATAATTTTTTTTTATTGGCAGTTCCAATACTTCGGAATACTTACTATACTTCGTATACAAGAAAGTAATAATTATAATAATGTCAAAAATGTAGATATATTTCATCTTTTTCCAGAAAGAGAGAAATTTCGCCACTTTGTTCCCAACTAAGTTCCATTTATTTAAATAGAATTAAACAGAAATTAAAACAATTCTTCCTGTGACACGATATCTTATCCGACTTATTTATTCAATTGTTCTGTAAAGATGAATTTCTTGTCCCCCCCCCTTCCAAATATTTTTAAAAAAATTTAGCTTGCAGAATTTCTCACTAATTTATTATTTTTCATCGAATTTTTAAAAATGTCACTCCTTATAATTAAAAACAGAATTTTTTAATTCAAATCTGTCCTTGAATTTAGCAAAATAAACTCTTATTATGTCTATTAATCTTTAATATTTGGTAATATAATGTAGAATAATAATTTTGATGTCTTATGACTCTGTGCGTATGTGTGTAGTGTGATTTGCTTTTGCAAAAGTTGGCACTCAAACTTTTGAAATTTTAAAACTTCGATTTATTTCATTAGGAGGCATATTATTTACAATTAGCGATGATGAAACTTATTGCGGTTTATATCGTGATACAAGTGCAGAAGAGGAAAAAATACAAATTTTTCCTACAGTGATTTTATAATGAGATTTTGATAGGGATTTCTTCGACACCGGTAGTATTAGGAAATTAGGTATCTTTAAAGAATACTATAAACATTAAGCATTTTTATCCCTACGCTCAGAGCTTGGGAACTTGCTGAGACTAGCGGTTTTATACATAGTGTGTTAAAAATAATTAAATAAAAAGTGGAATTGGATCTGGAAATGAACTTAATATATTTAAATTTTTAAATAATATAAAAATTATTTCATGCTGCAATATCTTAGGAAGTTATGATGAAAGAGCTTTAAATTTCGATTAATTGTTATTTAAATAAATTTTAAAGTCGTTTTGAGGTTCCGTCCAAAGAATATATATATGGAAAATTCCGGAATTCTACGTTTTAAAACAATCTAAAAAACAATCTAAAACAATCTAAACAATCTAATCTTTATCTTACTTTTATTATTAGCAAAAAGACAGACTAACTACACTCAAGATTGTTATGCCTACTAAGGCTTAGTTTGCTTTATATAAGATATTTTTCATACAAATCTCAAACAATGCCAAGAAATGATACGTTATATTTATGTGTTTTTGCGTGTGTGTGAAAACTTTCTAAAGAATGGTTTTAACTAAATCTAAAATGTCTTATCTTTTTCAACTTTATTCTTGTTAAGGGGAAAAAAACTCATCGAACTATGTAATCCCAAAAAACCTACAATAATAACCGATTTTTACTTTTTCTGGGGATTAATCTAAATTCTGCTAGCAATCGACGATCAACTCCCCTGAGAAAAGACTCAAAAATTTTGCGATAAAAAAAAAAGCAAATACATGTCCAAAAAAAAACAACAAAAAAACAACGGCCATTGTTCGCTGGAAATGGGCCCAGTCCAATCTTTGCCGAAACATCTTCCGCCGTGGCATCAAATCACAGGCAGCGACTGTCATCTCAATTTCCAGTGGCCACATTAGCTTTGTACAGAAACAATGTAAATGTTGAAGAAGTTGTTTCTCTAGTTTCTTTTCCCTTTACAATTGCCGTTTGTTTCTGTATAAAGAGTGAGATTTTTCTTTTTTTTTTATTTCTGATAAAAAAAAGAATTTAAAAAATCGTTTGCGACACATATTATGTCAGCTGCTATATCTCGTTAAGTTGATGTGTCAGATTTAATACGGGACTTTTTTTGTATTCATGTGTTAGTGAATCAGGTTTCAATCTCTGATAACAGCTTGAGTGCGAATGCCTTTGTAAGTAATTTGAAAACTTTCTCATAAAATTCATAATGATCCAATTGTGTTCAAGAGGGAATTTTCTGCTGTAGAAAAAGGAAAAAATAAAGCATTTATTACTGGAAAGAATATTCATTATGGTTTAAACATGAAATGTTAATTTAAATAAATAAATAATCGAGGCAATTAACCCATTAACCCTAATTATGTATGCCAGATATTGAAGTAAAACTTTCTTTCCATTTATTTACTAATTGAATGTTGACTCAAACCTTGATTAACAAGGACAAAATTTAAAAGAAAAATACTTGAAACTTCAACTAGTCATATATATATATATATACGACAGATGCGAGACTTAAATGAATGAACTGTTGAAATTTTACTTCGATTTATTTCATTCTACATCATTTATATAGGCATGAAGCGATAAGCGATGTCATTATTCTAGAGTGCATGTAGAATCAATTAAACAAAAAGTGGAAATTAGATATAAAGGAATATTTTAGAATGAAGTTAACATGGCAAATTTAAGATAAAAATTTAGAAATTAACTAAGATTTAAATTAGACTATAAAATACCATTATATATATATATATATATATATATATATATAATATTTAAAATTTACTTATTATTATAATAACAATAGCGTATACTTCAAAATGTTTCTAATATGGCTGCAATGCAATTAAGTAAAAAGAATGAAAAGGAGTGTTGCAAAATAAATTTTAAACATTTTTTTAAACAAAGTTAAAATAAAATTTTTAGAAAAGAAGAACTATTTTTTTTTAATTTCAACTGATGTAAAAATTATTTTTGTGCTATAATATGCTCCAGAGGGAAACTTTCAAATGTTGATTTAGTCATAATTCCAAATATTGTTAGAATTTTGAAAAACCCTTCAATTGCGAATAACCTACTTGCCAGGAAATAACTTCTTTTAAATCTGATTGCCCTAAGTTCTAAAATATTTCCTGTAGAACTTTTTGTGCGATTTTTAATCCTGCATTTCTTAATATAATACTATCTAATAAACATTTCATTTTAAAATTAAAAATGTGATTTATTTTCTAAATGGAATAAAAATGTTCGACTGTGCATAGAAGTGAAGTAAAAGAAGGCAAAAGAGAATTTGAAAAGCAAATCCCAAAAAAATGAGCAATATTGCATCACATCTTGGTATGTTGCAAATGCAATACTTCACGCATGAGTTAAAAATAAATCAAAAAAATAGAATCGAATTCCATTCTACGCTCTAATATAATATCTATTAACTTACTGTTTTTCTTCAGTTTGCGGAACAGAAGTCAGCGGAGGCTCTAATGGATTCATTTTTTTATTCTCTGCAGGATCGCAGAATGGGGAACGTGGGGAGAGGGGGGGGGGCATTAAAGTTAGTCCGCATTCAGCCGTGACGATACATTTTTTTAATTGCTTCCCTTGATTATGAAGGAGAAGAAACGATGATACCCAACAGCGGCATCTATCAGAAACAGACATCTGTAGCTTCATTAATCTGACTGGCGTAGCAACAACCTTTCGAAGAACAGAACAAAGGAGTTTTCCCGCCGTTTCTCATTGTGCCGCAAATTAATAGAACAATATATTCATTCAATTCACGTTGCCCTACGCCTGATTTTAATTTTTTTTTCAATCAGATTCGGACAAGATGCAAATGTGCCGGCGGGTCTTTATCTTTCTTGAAATCCCTAAAAGAGGTCAGTTTTTCTGAAGATCATCGTCTCAGTAGCGTAGCAAAAGGGTGGCATTGAAAATATTGATGGCCCTCGAAAGTTAGTCTTGAGAGACGTAATGCGAGAAAACGTTACTGCATTTATGCACTTTCTATAATGTCTTAATGGGGCGGAAAAATAATGCCATGTCTTGAAATGCCATTTACATTTAATAAATCATTGATGGCGACTGCAGACGAAAAAGTTACACGATATCTGGGGGGATGTTTGCAACGCCACTGCGTCGTCTCTGTATTCTATGACTCAAATTCACGTTGCCATTCGCTAGATTGTAATTTTTTTTCAATCAGATTTGGACGATGCAAATGTGCCCGGCGGGTCTTTATCTTTCTTGAAGTCCCTAAAAGAGGTCAGTTTTTCTTAAGATCATCGTCTCAGTGGCGTAGCAAAAGGATGGCACTAAGAATATTGATGCCCCCCCGAACGTCAGTCTTAAGGGGCGTAATGGCGACTAAATGTTGATGCGTCTATATACTTTCTGAAATGTCTTAAAGCAGCGGGAGAATATTACCATGCCTTAATGTAGCATTTAATTTATTAAGCCATTGGTGACGACTGCAGGCGAAAAAGTTACATTATATCCGGGGGGGAGAGTGCTGCTGCATTGTCTCTTTATTCTATGACTCAAATTCACATTGCCATTCATTTGATTCCAATTTTTTTTCAATCAGATTTGGACAAAATGCAAAAGTGTTTTTGAAGATCATTTTTTCAGTGGCGTAGCAAAAGGATGGCACTAAGAATATTGATGCCCCCCTTCGAACGTCAGTCTTAAGGGGCGTAATGGCGATTAAATGTTGATGCGTCAATATACTTTCTGAAATGTCATAAAGGGGCGGGAGAATATTACCATGCCTTAATGTAGCATTTACATTTAATAAGCCATTGGTGACGACTGCAGGCAAAAAAGTTACATTATATCCGGGGGAAGTGCTGCTGCATTGTCTCTTTATTCTATGATTCAAATTCACATTGCTATTCACATGATTCCAATTTTTTTCAATCATGATTCAATTTTTTTCAAAGTGTTTTTGAAGATCATTGTCTCAGTGGCGTAGCGAAAGGGTGGCAATGAGGATATTGTTGCCCCCCGAATGTCAGTGTTAAGGGACGTAATGGAGACAAAACGTTATTGTGTTTATATACTTTCTGAAATATCTTAAAGGGCCGAAAAAATAATATCATACCTTGAAGAAACATTTGCATTTAATGAGCCAATGGTGATAACTACAGAGAAAAAAGTCCTTGTGAGGATGCTTGTTATGCCACTGCGTCATGTCTGTATTTTATAATTCGAAACTTAGTGCTTCTGAATCAGTTGTGTTTTCCATTATAGAGACGTCTGAATCAATGCTTGCTGTATGGGATTGCAACAAAAGCTTGAAGTTAACGTATCAAATATGCAGGATCAACTCACAAGATCTACGTTAAAATGACCAGAAGTCCAATGCAGACTGGACAGTTCCTACTTTTTATTCCTTATGTCGTTTTCATTACGAAACTGCTTCGGATTTTCCTAAATTTAAATATTACGGATTGTCCCATTTGTATTTCATAGTTTTATTATAAAAAAAGTTTAACTGATTTTAATTTTTTTAAACTTAATTTCTATGTGATTCCTCTTTCCATTTTTGTTTCTAGGTGCATAATATAATTTACCTATGACCAATATGATAGAATCTATCAAAATAAAATATATTAAAACGAGCTGTAAAATATTTCAATTTTATGTATGGCTTCCTGCATTTTCTGAAATGTTTTAAAGATATGGATTTTAGGATGTTGCTTTTTTTTCCTTGAATTAATTTTCATTCTTTCGCATTCATTCTGTTGGATTTTCAAAATCAACAAATGAGACTTCACTGCATGGTAATCAAATTAATCTAAATTTTAAACGTCCTTCATTTTTTACAAATTTTAATTTATTTACAATTAATCAATTTAATAGTAAATTGAGCTGATCATCAAAATTTATACTGGCATTTTATAAACTGAAATTTTCTATCCAAGAAACAATTTTTGATGGTCCAATATCAATCAGGTATTTTATCTTCTGGTGGATTGTAAAAATCATCTGATTATTTCGCTCAATTTGATAATCACCATCCAATTTATTCGATCTCTTAAACTCATACCGGCGCAAAAAAATTTGGAATTTGTTTCTTTAAATTTAAATGCATTTAAATTAGCTGTTGTATTTCATTTCACGAATTGGATGATTCTGTAAAATATTATGTCAAATATAACAAAAAAATGTTCCGAGAAATATTTTAAAATATAATAATATCGCATAAACACTTTTGTTGAATTCCAATTGTAAAAAAAAATGTAAAAAAATTTTAAATAAATTAGAATAAATCAAACGAAATCTATTATAAGTAATCAAAATGTTTAATTCGAATAATTTAAAATAAGCGTAAATCCCATTCATATATTCACAACAATTCTCAGAAATTCGCGAAACATATTAATTAAAAATTATGGCAACACTAAATTTATAAATTTGAAATCGAAAGACGTTATTTAAAATTATTTAATCCTATAAGTTAACCATGTTCTTTAAGAAAATTTCTTCAAGAACACAAAAATAGAAAGAAATTGGGAAACAAAAATATTTTTTCAACTTTCAGAACATTGAAACATTTCAGGTAAAAACTACAATAGATGTCTAAGAAAAATCTACGTATATTTTTTAAACAACTCTTTATTGTATCACATTTTCTATAGAATAAAAAAAACTTTCTTCGAAAATATACTACTTTAGTTGATTCATTTCAAACGAACAGTTCCTCCCTCAACGCTTTTTTAAATAATATCAACAGGTTGTTGAAAGAAACTGCTACAGCTTACGTTTTGCCAGAAAAGTAAATATTTTCATCTGTCTCACGCTAATAAATATGATTGTACATTTCAGATACCGTCTTTGCATTTTGTTGTGATTCCTGAACTTCGAACTGGAAAAGCTAGCTTGATAATTATCTTTTAATTCCTGCGAACTATTATTTTATTGTATTCACATAAGTATTCAATCAGAGTTTCAACACGATAATTTTTATACAGTTTTAAATACTGTCTGGGAGCTGTGCTATGCATATTACGTTTAATAGATTCTACTGGAGAATCCATTGTACCTATAGCCGCTAAATCTGAAATATATTTACTTCATGGCACATACAGCGATTACATACGTGATATATTTACTTTTTGGGTAGCAGACTGTGGAAACATTTGTTTTAAATAATTATCAGATTTTTAATAAAAAGCTGAAGGAAATTTTAATATATTTTTCTTTATAACTGCGAAATATATTATGGCACAAAAGTTATTTTTATACAGTTTTAAAATTTAAAAAAAAAAAAAAACTTTTCACGAATATTAGTTTTATTTTCGCATGGTAATTTTTTTTCTTCTTAAAATTAAGTATATTTTGCAACCAAAGATGGATTTAGGAACTTTGCGACCCTAGGCTTAGCAATTGTGAAGCCCTTTCTCTATCTTTAGTTTCGCATTTCAACAAATTTTAACTTAATTAACGTGTTTATAATTTAGTTTAGATTTGTTTATTTCATTTCAGTAACTTAATAAATATGCATTATTTTTGTTTATTTATTATGAATCATGATTACTTATCATTTACGTTTATATCCAGTATTATTTCACCATACACTACTGTAAATTAAATATTTTGCTAAATGAACGTAATGAAACAGACTTGAATCTGGCTTATTATACTTGACAAATTACTGATATTATTCTTATATACTTCATGCAATTAGTATTTTTAGAATTTTTTTATTTAAATTTCCAACACATTTATCTATATGGCAATTAGATTAATAGCAATTTTTTAATTCCATTTGCCAGTACTGCCTCCTCCCGTCAGCCAAGCAGCTCTAGGCAGCTGCCTAGTCTGCCTAGTTAGAAATCAGCCACTGTTTTCAACAATATTTTTCATTGTGTCCTTTATCATATTTATACTCATGTGTATTGCAGTAGTGTTAACTTGTGTGTGTGTGCGTGCATGCTATTACGGCTATAATTAAAAATAAATTTTTAAAAATAAATAATGCCAAGCGAATTAAGCTTATTACATGTTGCGATGTTTAGGATTTGAGGTTTAAATTTCCTTTAATTTTTTTCGTCATCCCATATGTTATTCTTTGATGTACTCGCGCTTATCCTTGAGAAGTCCCTTGAATCTATTTTTCTATACCAACAGAAACGCAAGTAATCATAATCCATTGTCTTGCATACTTTCAGTCTTTCGGGATCCCTTTTAATAGTTCTTGATTCGGTTGGTTAAAACTGACGCCGCCTCCTGAAAGGTCTCTGAAAAGAAGAAATAAGGAAATTGATCCATAATTACAAGGAAAAATCAATCCCTTTACAGTGTTGATGATGAGAAATATTTGATTTTTTTTAGGGGAAAACACCGTTTCCTTGCATTGTTTGGAATTAATGATGGGAAATGGATTCGTATTCCGAAACAGACAGGTGGATCTTCTGACCTTCAACTTTCGAACGTTGTTGTTGTTGTTGTTTTGTCTTCAAACATTACCATTTCCTTCAAAATGCACAGTGAATTCAGTATTGACAAATTTTGAGGGTTCTTTTTAAAAACTTAGACTTACATGTGACATTTGATTGTTTTTCTTTCTTTTAGTGCAATTAGCTATTACCTTTTGTTCCTGTATATGCATAACAAATATAACTAGTGAAATTCCCGAAAATTGCCTTTTTATAAGAAATAAAGCACGCTATATAGAACGTCAAGTTTTGAAATATAAAGGAAAATCGAATTTCTAGTCCAAAATAGTACTTATGATAATGTTGACTTGATTCCTCTACCTTTATATTATTTAAAACAATTTGCTCTGAATTAAAATGTCAGCGCGGGCACACACACAAATGTCTCTATTATAATCGCAATACTCATGGCACGAAGTCATTAACTGAAACAATGAAAAGTATTGGTGCAAAATATTTTCATAATGTATTATGATCAGTTAATATTTGAATTTTGAAGGTGGCGTTTTTGCAATAATATACAAGGTAGTTTAAAAGTTCTTTAACTAATTTCAAAAATTATTGTAAATTAACTATTATAATTTGGCTTATGGTTGCTTATTATGGCCGGTATTCTAAAGACATTTATATGATTACTAATAAAACCACTTACGTCAGTAAATTTCAATCAATGTGAGCTCCCTTAGTAGCTCCTTTAATGTCAAAGTGGTATTCGAATCCTCGCCAAGTATTTTACAACATTTGTTTGCCACATTTCACACAGCATTTGTGATCCTATCTTTGAGTTTATCAATATCTTCAACTGGCCTTGCAAATATTCTGTTTTATAAGTAATTCTAAAACTGACAGTCAACTATAATGGCTGATTTAAATTTACTGAGCCAGAGAAAAAAAAACAATTTTTTTCTTCGTTGACTCCCTTTTGAATAAATATGGAATATAAAATCACTATTTTGGCATTAGTTGCGCTATCTGTAGCACTAAAAAATTTAAGAATGCATTTATTCCACAGTAAAATATTCCCTTTCATTACTCCATGGTTTTATTGTAGTAATATTTTATACTGAGAGAAATACTTCTTGACCACTATGAACTTAAAAACTATTCAGTTTTTTAAGATTTCGATTAATTTTTAATTAAAATTCTAAATAAAAGTTTAAAAACTTTCTTATTGAGCATCCACTATTTAAAAAGCAATCACTGCCCATTGTAGTAGTCTTTGGTACAGCTTTTTGCACTGTTAAGAATTGCATTCCATACTATGCCAGTCTTAAATCATTATAATATTAAAATTTTTAAACAAAGTTTGAATAATCACAGATATTAGAGATTTTAAGGCCAAATTTTAAAATTAAATTTTAAAAAAATCAAAACTTTTAATACCAAATCATCAGACTAATCATTTTGATCAATAAGTTATAAAATAGTTTTTTTTATCATAATTCTTTTAAATATAGAATTTAAAGTCCTTAATATTCTCTGCAACCTTAAATGATATGAATGCAAATGTTTTAACTTTAGAGTTTCTAATTTTAGGGGATAATTTAAACAAATATCCTGAATGTTTGTGAAATATTTAAGCATTCGTGTTCAATTTTACAGAAATATTTTAGTACAAATATTTTGAGAGTTAACAAAAACATTCCATTTATTCCATTAAGGAAGCTTTAGGCATAGTGCTAAACTGAACTGAACCGAATTAGCATTCCAGTAAATTCAAAATAATTGCATCTAGAAAATTTTATATATTTTTTGCACAGGAAATTGCTTAAAATATTTGTCCGATTCCACTGAAACGTAACGCCATTTCCTCGTCTTTCTGCAAATGACTTTAAAAAAAAATAAATTCTTCAAGGTCGAATTATTCGAGAAAAATCACTTCCCCAAAAGTAACTCTTCTTTTTCAATTACGAGGAAGCTGCTAGAATCAGCTGTAAATAAGTTTTCTGAATTAGTCTACAAAAAGAAACTTGACAGCTGGAAATTGCTGTACAACTGTCTGAGGACTTCCGTCAATTTTATTCACTTTCTTTCAGTGAATCCCCTCCAAGTGGCAGTGACCTTTCTAAACTCATTCTTTCTCAGTATTGTTCGATTTTTTTTCACTCTCTGCGACAGCAGAAATTAATAGATAAATATTAAACATGTCTTTTGAGTGTAAGCGACTGTGACATTTCCTCTTAGTCCGGAATCTTGAGATAAAGTTTAGTGGAACTACGATTATCCGAATTGATTGGAATCAGTAATCAGTACTTCATCAGGAAAAATTCCAAGCTTTTTGGTTAGCTGTTCATTACTTAAAATGCTAATTCGATGTATATATTCTTATCTTCAAAATATATGTGTACCAAATTTAGTGATACTATGTGTAATTATCAATTTTATAAAGTACAGACAGACACGCAGTAATTCTTGTAAATCCGAATTATGAAATTTAGTTAGAAAATAACACAATGACATTTTAAGAAATTCAGAAATCAATCACTAATAAGATGATTCGCGAATCCTTCTGATTTTCTTACCACTTTCTCAATGATTCTTTCAGAATATTTTCCCATGCTCAACAATGCGAGACTTTCCAGCATTTTGCTTTGCTAATTTTTTTTTCTTAAAAAATGCATGGAATTTCTCCGCATTACTATAAAGTACTTAAAAATGGAGCTATATTTTCATTTTTTTTTCTATATGATTCTTTTTTTAAGAAAGATCATCTCCCGATAACGACCGTTTAAAAATCTTTCCCATCATAGAAATCTTCCCGTATGCCCTGTTTGAATTCTTACCTGAAAAATTCGTTGCCTTCATTATAAAATATTTTTTTAAAAAAATCGATTTCCTTGGAATGGTTTGATCAAAAACATCCTCGGTTGGCAGATAATCAAAGTTTTTTTCATTGTAATGCACAGAAGTTTATACAGTGAGAGAAAATCTGTGAGAACATTATCAGAATTTAATTTCTATGCACCATATAATTATGAACATAAAATTACTATAAATATCAGTATAATATCTATATTTATAAAAAGTATAATATTGCAGACAGAACTACAATATTTTGGTTTATGTATAATTTAAAAAGCAAAAATGCACTCTCCAGAATAATTCTTTTCGAATTTTAACTAATTAAAAATTAAACAAGGTTTTAACATTTTCCCACTGTAACGTTCGAAAATGATACAATAGTGATTTAACACCGCTTTAAGATCTTGGAATATGTTTTTTAATGAAACAATTTAATTTCGTTGCAACTTCTTAACACCATTTTAAAAATCATAAAATATTTTCAGTGATATGAATTTCATTCCTATAAATTTTTTTGCTGATTTTAATAATTTTTTTACAAATATATTATGTATATTTAACAATAACACTATCATTATTTTATTTGTATTCTCTCATTATTTTATTTGTATTTACCGGTATTCTCTCAAAGAGCTTCCGCATATATTGCTTTTCTATAAAATTATCAATCATATAATTAATTGTCTTTTATATTCAACTGTATTCATTTTGTTGTAATGATTGAAACTTTAAGAACATAATTGCTGGAGATTCTGTTTCTTGAGTTGTGTTATATTCATATTTTATATTTATATTAATAAAATTTCCAACAAATATTCGAAAACATTTTTTTTCTTTTTTTTATATAATTAATTTTTTTTACTATTAACAATTTAGAACTTTTAAATTCTTTGATTAATGTCGTCTTTCGTTATCTGACACTGCAACTTTAGTTTTTCTGGCACAATAAATGTTTAACTATTTAAAACTTTTAAGTTCCACGATTGATGTTACTTAGTATCATGTGGCACTATAATTTCAGTTTTAGAAATCTACATTTTCTTTAAATAAATCAATAAACTACCTTTTTCTTAAGCGTTTATTTTTTTAAAACGTCATCCATTCTATGAGAAATTGGTATAATAAAGTACAAGAGTTATAGAATTGTTTTTATATTTATTTATGTGTTTACTCTTTCATATATTTTTCGCGAACAATTTTTTTTTTCCATCTGTGAAAAAAAGAAGAAATTATTTAAATTATTGTTAAAGATAACTTAAATATAAAATCGTTTGGTAGTTGAACAACAGAGTTTTCGACTTTTAACCGTGGCAACATCAAAATATTAATTCAATAAACGTTATTCACTTTTAGCAAACGATTCTCTTCCTGTTTTTGAAAATAATCAAAATACTGTAACAATATATTCTGTTCCGTTAGGCATGGTCAGAAATGTGTTTAAAATTAACTTTTCTGTATCATTATTTAATCGCGATATTTATTTCTTGAAAATAACAAAATAAATTCAAACTAAACGCAATTAAAAAAGCGATTTCCTATTCCTATACTCACTAATATACTAAAAATAGAAACAACAACAAACGTTTGTTTCCGTTATACATTTATCTTGCCATAACACAGCGATTCCGGTATTAAGATAGTATATAAAGCAATAAAAAAATTCTCACTTCCATGTTTGTTTTTTGTGTGTGTGTGTGTGTTTAAAAAAGAAGGGAAATAATTAAAGTGGAAAATGAAGAGTTTAACAGTGCATATCGTCTTAAAGACATCTATTCCGCTGGGTTGCCTGTTGGTGGTATAAGCAAACCGGTTGCAGACGATGAAAAATAAGAGGCAGCAACGACTTGTTGAGCTGACCTTTCGAATTATTGAATAACAGCTTTTTTTCTGCCTGATACGCTATGGGGGACCTTTTTTTTTTTTCTTCTTCTATAAAGCATTCAGCTTGACCAAGGTCCTGATAGAGGTAGAGGTTTTCAGTGGACAATGAACGATATCGGTATGTAGGAGTATAGGCTATCTCTTTTGCTGCGTCTGATAGTATTGTTCTCGAATGTTCCAATTGTGGAATATGGTTCATCAGTTGTTAAATTCAAGCGGTCAGTTATTCTTCAGCATGCTAATCATAACCGGAGTTAAGTAACCGTCTATAATGGGCTGCGGAAGATATCTGTCATAATTTGGTGGTTGTCTTGCTCATAGAGTATCGCAGCTCTATGGTCTTGCTAGAATCTGAAATATCTAGGAGAAATGCCAGACCGGAAACTAATTTCCCCATGTATAAATAAAATCGTTTGGGAAGTTCATTCAAATTGTAATTGAATTGAGGTGATTTGGTAAGGACAGTTCATGTGTGGGGTTTCATATTAGATGTTCTTGATAATAAGTGTAACCGTGAAATATCAATAAATATATCAAGCACTCGGAAATGACAGCGGAATATCTATCTATTAGAATATATACATATGATTTTTAAGTATTTTTATTAAATTATTATTAATTTATTGATTCTAATTAAAATTTTTAGTTATAGGAATAAGAAGAGATTGATTTGTAGTAAATATAAGTTACCGTTATATTTTAATGAAAATCTGTTTCTCTCTCTTATATTTTAATATATAAAATTTAAAGTCTTTCTGTTTGCTTGAATCGTATATAATTCCACACTCGAAAGATTGGAATAAAATTTGGTACGCACGTTTGTTAGCACCTAGAAAGATCAAATGTGCTATTAAAAATTTTCTGCGAATCTCTAAAAGGAGTGAAATGGAGAGCTGAGAGATCATGCGTTTTTCTTCCAAAACTCCTTAACAAATTATCGCACAAAAAATATTTTTATTCTATCTTAAAATTTTAAAAGTTAGCTTCTTATTAACATTAATTTCTTTGTTTTACTAATTTCATCTGAGTTTTAATCATTTCTACAATGTTAATTTAAACATATAACTTATTCTTTTTCTTTTTCTTTTTTTTTTGGGGGGGGGGAGGCGGGGAGTCTAAATGTTAACTCTATTTCAATGTTAATTATATATATCTTTTGCGTGTTTCTACCAATAAAAATGTTAAATTGCTTTCTATACATATATTTACTTTTAATAAGTAGAATAACTGCAAAAAATTTTAATATGAATGCGCAATAATTAAATACCGTCTTTTTCGAATTTCTTTAAAAGTATGACTTAAGTTTGTTTCATATTTTAGGCAAATGAAAATTTTTAATGCTCCATTTATCGTCTGTCTTTTTTTTAAACTTAAATACACCGAATAATATTTTATTTTGCTTGATAAAATTGTTAGTTCTTATTGCATTACTATATTCCAAATGGCGAAACTAAAATTGTCATTTATTTCAGAGTTTAGAGTAATAGTTAATCAATTAATATTAATTATAGTTAAGAGTGCTAAAATTCTGAAGGAATTGAATGCAAAAAAAAAAAATCAGAAACTATTAGAAATAAAAGAAAATGATTTTTCTTTTTCTTTTAAAAACAAATAGAACAAATCAGCAAAGGCGAAATCGCATGTGCTTCAGTTAGTGTTCTCATAAAAAAAATTCTCTAGAAAATATTTTAAAAAATTAATAAAATTGCTATATATTCTTCAATACGTACCGTATTTTATAATTGATTTAATTTATGAATATCAGATCATCATCTATAACAAAAATAGAATTCTTAACAAAGGATTAGGTTTTTGATCGGTTTCTGAAAAGAAAAAAAATTGAGAAGTTAAAGGCTCAGATTAGTTGGATAAAATTTGGTCCAGAGGTTTAATATCTGAAGTGCAGATATCAAAGCTAACTCAAAAGCGCTTTGGCTTAAATAAATGTTGTAATTTTGTAACTACAATTGTAGATTTATATCCAATTTTGGTTTCAATTGATGGAGAAAAACGGCGTGCATAATAGGCATTCTGTGTTCTAAATATTATACAGTGGTTCCCAAAAGTGTTCGTACACCAACAAGAATCAATTAAAAACCTCATTATTTACCATTATATATTCTTATTTTTACATGAAAATTTTTTCATAGCATATTTTTACAGTTCTTAATAAAGTAGTGAAGAATAAATTTTAATTACGATGCAAATTATTTTTTTAAAAATGACAATAAATAAAATTGCACAAAAATAGGACACAAAAGTGATCATACACATTAAAAAAACATCACTAAATATGAAATTTTCTAAATTTTTATATATGTTTAGTATTTAGTGGGATATCCTTTATTCTTTATAACAGCTTTTAAACGTTTAGACATAGATTTAACTAAACGGTCGGTTACTTCTGCACCGATCTTGTTCCATTCTTCGATCATTACTGCTTTCAGTTGAATTTTCGATTTAATGTCGTGACTTCTTATTCGCACCTCTAATTCCTTCCAAATATGTTCTATAGGCTTTAAATACGGTGATTGAGCTGGTGTTTTAAAGGTTTGAAGGCAATGATAGAGGCAAAAAAGACGAACATTCATGGCCGTGTGCTTAGGATCGTTGTCTTGGTAATACACAAAGTTGTTTAAAATGCCCAATTTTTGTGCTGACACTTTTAAATTATTATTGAGAATATTTATATAAACTCTATGATCCATTATACCATCAATGAATACTAAATTGCCTACTCCAGCCGCTGACATACACCCCCAAACCATGACACCTCCACCGCCATGTTTTACTGTTCCAACTAAATTCTTGAGATTAAGTTCTTCGGTTTTTTTTTTTTTTTTTTTTTTTCTCTCCTCCATACAATGATTCTCCCATCCGACCCAAAGATGTTAAACTTACTTTCATCTGCAAATAAGACACGATTCCAATAGCTCTCTGGCTGGTTTATCACAGATTTGGCAAATTTAAGCCTAGCAATTCTGTTCTGACTTACAAAGAATTTTCTTCGTGCAGAGCGGCCATGTATATCAGCATTCCGAAGAATTCTAAGAATAGTTTCACAGGAAATAGAAGTTCCATTTGATTCATTATATTGTGAAGTAAACTTTATTGCACTCAGAAGTAGATTTTTTAGAAATTTACTCATAATATTTCTTTGACTTCTAGATGACAGAATTTGAGAGCGACCATTACGAGGCTTGTTTGCAATCCTTTTTCCCTCTCTGTAACGTTTTATTATGCTTTGCACCGTTGAATGAGGTAGATTAGTTATAGTTACAATGCCTCTAATTGATTTTCCAGCTTTAAAATGAAATATAATTAATTTTCGTACGTCTAAACTCGTTTCTTTACGAATGCTCGTCATATCTAAGAATAAAATAAATAGAATAAATAATTGTGATATTAAATACTGAAATCAAACGATTTTAGTGTATTTTTCAATTAGAAGAAAAATAAGCCGCAAAAGATATTTTTATGATGAATTTAAATAAATAATGTTTGGATGTACGAAGACTTTAGTGTTCTAATTTTGTGACATTTTTTATTTATTTATTTTTTAGAACAATACTACTTGATTTTTTATAAAAATATTTGTTCAGTTTATTAAGAACTATTTAAAGATGCTAATTAAAAAAAACCAACTAATAAAATGCTTTATTAAGAAGTATAGAACACAATTTCTGCAAATTTCTTTAGTGTACGAACACTTTTGGGAGCCACTGTATATTAATCGCATTCTAGTAGTTAATCACCACAAAAAAAACTGGCAACCATCCTTCGCTTATAGGTTTTTTCGTAACTATTGTTCGCCAAAGGTGTGCGGTATATAATACATTAGTATATTTATTAGAATATACGAGAACTTTTCGCTAGTTTTTCCCATTAACTTCGGAATATAGTACTGCAAAGAAACCTTTTTACATCGTTATAAAAGAATTTGTAATTTTACTTATTTTATTTCTGAATAATTTTTGTTTGAATTTAATAAATTTTAGAAATTAATTTTAAACGTGATATCTATCAATTTTATTGTACAGCTATGAAACTCAAAAGTTTTCTTTTAATTTTATCAAATCTTTTATTATTGCCGTTATTAAGACTTTGTGGTGGAATGTACATTATTATGATCCGTGCAGATGGAAGCATCAGGATGTATGTTTTCAGTAACATTTCTTTTAATAATTTCATTCATACTAAACAAATATAAACACGAAAGACAAGACATTCACGCGCGTAGCTTAACAGAACAGCATATCATCTCATTCTTATTACCATCGCAATGCACTATGGGATGGCCTAATCAGACATCGTCATCTAGTTTCCAAAAGAGAAGATTAATGCTACAACTTTAAAGTTTTTAAAAACATTATTTTACTTCGACATTATCTGCGCAATTGAATTTTTATTCTTATAAATACGATGATGATTTTAGATTAACATTCTTTCTCAGTGTTTTGCAATAGAAAAATCGTGAGGAAAGAATGCAGCTGTTGACCCAGAAAATTCTGTATCATCCTATGATGTTTCTAGGAATTGGAATTACATTGGAATATCCATTAAATCTCTTATTCGTTACTTTAATAAATTTAATTTAGATTATTGAAATGCATAAACTGTAAAAGATAACTTTGGAATAGCATTTTTATGCAAGATTTTAACATTACTAAGAAATCTATTTGGGTATTTTATTTTTAAATTTTACTCGAAATTTAAATTTAAAAATAGTACATTTTATTTTTTGTATTTTTTTTTTGAAACAGCTATTTACTTACATGAATTTATGTATCTTTTAAATACTTTTATATCTATTTTTGTGTGTGTATTTATAAATTTCCGTATTAACTATAGCTTTCTTAATCATGATTTAAATTTAATTACGTTATCATCAAGAATTATAAAAATTAAGATTAAAATACGTGAATTTTCTTTTAGATTAGTTTAAAAATTATAATCAGGAAACATCTATTCGAAATTTTTAAAAAAAGTTTGCGCAACTTTGTTTAATGAATTGAATCACTTTCAAAATGCTCAACATGTAATAAAAATGTCTAGGATTGAGACTTTTAATACAACAAAGACTTACTTTCGGTCTACAGATGTTGTTATTATGCAACTCAAGTATTTATTACTTCTTTTAAATTGTTTTCAGTTTATTTTATATTGCGAATTTTTCATCCATTTATAATGCAAACGATTTTTTTAAAAGTTGATTGATTTGATTTTCTTTTTAGATTTTAAAATTAATGAAAATCTCTTGTTTCTTTTCGTGATTATACAAATAATTTAATTTTTGTTTTCTTAAAATCATTTCTATCCTACGTGAAATTTTATCTAAACAAAAACAAATAAAAAAATTGCGTTATAAATTTTATTTAGATTATTTTGCAGATCAAGAGGCATTGAAACTGGTTTGTATTTAAGAAACTGTTCTGATATTTTCTCAGCATTATAAAATAATTGAATATTGATATTATAAGCATTATAAATATATTGAATATCTGAATAATTCTACAAGAACAAATAATTTAATTTACGAATTCTTAAAATCATTCTCGCGCTTTTAAAAAACTTAACAGAAGTAAACCGAAATTTTGCTTTATGAAATTCATATAGATTCTTTAATCATTAAAAGTAAGCAATATCGAATGCTATTAGGAATAAATATATTTAATATTCTCTAAGCATTAAAAATTAATAATTGTCTGATTATTTCTGCATAATTTGAAATAATTTCATCTACGAATTCTTAAAATCACTGTTGCCTTGCCTAAGTTCTACCAGATTTAATGAAAATAATAAGAATTGCGTTATAAATTTTATTCGGGCTTTTTTGCAAATGAAAAGATACCGAAAACGATTTTTAAAAATTTATTTGATATTCTTTAAACATTATAAAACTAATACTGAATGTCTGAATAATTTTGAAATAATTCAAATAATTTGGTTAAAGAATACTTAAAATCACTGTTGCTTGCGTTAAGTTTTGCCACATCTGATGAAAGCAAACCAAAATTTTAGGTTATAAATTTTATGCAGTTAATTTTTTTTTTTTGAAGAAAACTAAATCGTTTGGTCGTTTTCATGAAAAGCCAAATATCCATACTAATTGTAGCAAATTTCGCTAAACTGTGAAATATTATAAACGTCAAAATTATAGTGTTGCTGCTTTTTTTTTAGCTCTTTCTTTTTTCGTTAAATTTTATGAGCACTTCGTTCCTAAAGTGGCTTTTCAATTTCTCTTCTCCCATCGTTATAAATTGAGGAAGACCGCGTAATTGGGACCTTGACATCGAAAATGAAACCTTGAATGGTTGAATGACTTCGAAATTGTTTTCGTTAAACTTGGCATCTCTAAAAGAGTATTGTCGGAACAATAACAATACGATATTTTGAAACATACGTTACAGGTTATTAATTTGGAAACGTTCCCATAATATAGAAAATAAGGGCCGTGGATTTGATATTCTATTGTAAAACTCTAAAGTATAGTTATATCTTCGAATACACCAAATTAAGCGATTTTTAATTTTTCCCAACCTCTTCAAATGTCTTAAAATTAAGATGGCCGCTTTTAACGATCTGCATTTTCACCCAGATTATTAACTTTTTACGTTTCTAAACGTTTAATATTCTTTTATTCTTTAAAAAAAATTGCACTTGTTATTTGATACAACTTAAAAACATTAATTTAATAAGTCTGATACAAATTATTACACATGCGAATTAAAAAGTGCATATATATATTATAAAATAAAAGCGAAGTGAAATCCTATTTCGGAGTTAAATTATTTTTTGACAAAAGCACACGATTGAATGTTTTGATAAATGAAAAATTTTCATACTATTAAAAGCATTGTTACAGATTGTGACCAACTTAAATTTTAAAAAAATATTAAAAATAAAGAATAAGCTTATACTTAAATAAACTTGATTTCATTAGACAAGCATTTTTTAGAATTTTAAATTATGCGAAAACCATTTCTATTCCATAATTTTTAGAAGATATGAACATATTTAAGTCAAGTGATTGCCCGTCTAACGACGTTAAGCCTATTTCTATCTTGATCTTTTTATATCTTCTTTCACCTAATTGAGTGGAGTTTTTGAAGATATGGCAAAGCTTTTCCCGAGCATTCCTATGTAAAGTTTTGAATTAAGTACAACTATAAAAATGTTCAATGAAGCAATATGAAACGTTAGTAGTGTATTTATTTGCATTTGATTGTTACTATTTCTTGACACCTATGTTACGTTTCATATATATAAATATAACATTCAGGGATAAAAAAAATAATAAATTTAAAAAAATTCATTTTTAAAATTAAATTTCCGCTCTGTAGCTAGAAACCGATTAATTTGCTTATGAAATAGAATTAGTTGTCAATTTTCTGTCACCACGACTTGAGAATTAATAACAGTGCTGTTAGCGAGTGATTAGATTAGTATAGCAAAGAACTGACGTCAAATATGTAAGAAAATTGCCACTGAAGAAGCCAGTTCCTTCAATCAGAACCACCAAAAATAATTATAATGAATGACGATTGGAACCTTGAAAGAAAGTCTCTACTTTATTTTTTTTAAGTAATTCTCTTTTAGTTTTGTGCTCCACAGACTTTTAGAATATATTCTAGTTAAAGGCTTATAATAAATGTATTATGCATTAATAAATCCTTAATAAATGTACTTATGCATTATTAACTTCACGCCATTAATAGATATATTGAAAAAATTATTAGTGTAAAATCTTTGACATTAATCGCTAGAATGCGGTTAATACTCGAGCACCAGAACACCGAATGTATATCTTGGACGGCTTTTTTTCCCGACCGAAATTTGACACAGAAGTACAATCGTAATCACATCGCATACCAAATTTAAATCATAGGGTGTACATGTTTGTGGAAGTACAGACCGACAGAATGACCTTTCATGGATTTGGTTACAAATGTGATATTTTAAATGTTATATTTGCGTACTAAATTTTATTCCTTTAGTTTTCTACAATTTGTAGTTATCGTGTTTGATTTATATTTGAGCGGCCAACAATCAGACTTCTATTGAATGGATTTCGTTCAAAATCAATAGAAATCTACAAACTTGACTTAAAGACCATACACCAAATGTCATCTATTTAGCTCAAATTTTTTTTGAGGTTTCATTTTCGAGACTGACAAACAGACAGATAAAATTCCTAGAACTCTGTCTAGTCGGACTCTGTTTGTCGGACTCTGAGAAGTCTGAAATTTGAAGATTTGTCAAAATCTCGAATTCGAATTTTTTTAGGTTTACCATACTTCCTCTTCAAATAGAAAATATAAAACATATAAACTTAGATAACTAATATATTACAAAAGATATGAAAAAATGTTACTTGAATTATTTTTTTTTTGCATTTAATTTTGAAATTTAACCTCATTTATTTGAAATTTTGCTTGTAGAAATATCTTGCCTACTTGTCCATTATCTTGCCAGGCTTCAAATTTTTCGATTCGTTAAATAGAGTGAAAAAAAAAGAAAAAAAAAGAAAGAAAATATAGAACATGAAAATAACATAAATGCAGAAAAAATATCACATCAAGAAATAATATTTTTTTGGTATAGTATATAGTAACTAATTCTTTATCGAACATATTTATAAATATAAAATAAAATCCTTCCAAATTTCAATGAAAAGTTCTCAAAGAAGAAGTAAATTTGGAACTTTATTACATTGTTGTCCCATTTTATTAAAATTAAAATTTCAAAACATATGTTCAAAAGAGTTAAATATGTTGCAAAAAATTTATTTTATGATTTAAAGAAAAAGTCAATTCCTTTTAACAAATGAAACCGCATTAACTCTTATCCTTTTATTTACAGATTTTTTTAAATCTAAATTTAAGATCAAGAAAATGATTCAATATTTCATTTCATCTTTTTTTTAAATCAATCAAATTCGAAATGGGAAAACGAAAGGAATTCGGATTTATAGACAAGCTTTGACTATAGATTCATTACTTATTTTATCATGAAAACGATTAATGCATTTATCACTTTCAGCCAATAAATTTTAGCATTGAATTCTAAGATATATCTTCATTTCTTTTCAGGTTCTTACTCTCAGTCGATAATGGAACGAAGCATCCCCCACATCAGAAATATTTTCACCAACACCTCTTCCCGGAAAAAGTCCACCAGCGACACCCAGGACCTGTGCCAATACGACAAGTCCCCAAGAGGTAAAAAGAAAACAAAAGAACCTCCGGCCGACTACTACGAGAAGCACGAGTTGGTCAACAAGAGTTCCAACTCACCGAAAAAGAATGTTTTCGATCTCGGAAAAGAGAATGTCAAATCAAAAGAAGAGTCTCGAAAGAGCAACAGAAACGGCAATTACAACACATACACCAGCAAGACATTAACCGAACGTGACATGAGACACTTGGAACGCCACCTGTCAATGAAGAAGACTATCAGGAAGCAAATCAGTCGAAACCTGGCACAAGCCTTCCTGGATAATCCTGATATTTTCGAACCAGAAGACTACAAGCCTGATAACCACAAGAATGATCACAAGTTACCAAACATGGCTGGAGACGCTAATATTGAGAAGACGGAACAGAACGTCCTGGATCTGCTGAAGATCAGCATAGAGGATAGAGATTCTGGGCATTCCAGTCCAACCCATGACACACTGGATGATACCGATGAAGATGAAACCGATGAGGATGTGAAAAGCTGGAAATCATCGATGAAACACCGTGACAGCGAGACCAAAGGCTTAGTGGATGAAAAGCCAAGAAACCACAACCAAGAATCCGAAAAGAAGTCGATATGGAAGATGTTTTCTTCTCGTAATAAAGGAAAAAGATAAATCAAGAGCTGATCTTTGATAATTTTGTGGAGGAAGGGTTTTAGGAGTTCTGGTTATAGTCATTTTTTTCTTTTATTTTGGATTCACGAATATGTGAGATAGTTAGTGATCTGTAACGAACTTTTGTGAATCGTATTTTTAACAGCACCAGTGTCTATATATGAAGTGATTTGATTGCAAATATTTTTGATAATAGTATCTTTGTGTTCTCAATTTTGATTGATCGAATACAGTGTGATTATTTACACTTAGTTAAAATAATACTTCTAATTTTGCTTCATAATTTCATCATTTAACAAGGAATAACCAACTAATCATAAACCGTTTAATAATGATTTGTGGAATTAAATTTTCTTCATTATCTGTTAAAATATACACTAGATTTCAGGAATTTGTAAATTTGATTTTTTAAAAAAATTGTTACTCTGACTTTAATGATTTATTTCATAGTTATGGAAACAATTCTCCGAAGAAATGTTATAAAAAAAAGAGAAAAAGAACTACATTTCAATCTTTTTGAAGAAACAGTTATGTCATAATTCTAAAAAATCAAGCTTCAACATGAAAAATAAGCTTGGTCATGCATTATAATGATTATTGGTATTTGTGTTTTTATTTTATGATATAGTGTCTTTTCTAGTCATATTATGAAAAAGACATGTAAAACTCAGCCTTCTGAGAAAAATCAAAAAATGCAATTTTTTCTGAAATAATTTTGTGCGGTTTATAAATTTGGCAACAGAAAACATGGAAGAGGTCTCAACTTGAAACCCACGGAACAAAAATCTTATTACTATCACAAGTAAAAAATTTTTGTTAATGATATTTGTACAAATAGAATTACATTTGGTTAAACTTGAGAACAAGTTCACAGTACTCTCGCCAATCTTTCAGATGATTACCATTTTTAATGGTGTTTAAGGATTGAAATATAATTTTTGTTTTCAGATTTGGCGAATAATCGCTTAAGAAAATTAAGTTTGGCCGCGTAACCGTGTTTTCATGTCTAAACGATAATCATAATAATTGTATTTTACTTTTTATAAGAATGAAAGTAGATTGCATTAAACCTATTTTAGTTAACGAACATTGATTGTTCTTTTGAACAAAACTGAGAACTTCATTTTGTATTCTGTTGCTCTAGTAAACAACAGCTGAACTAAAATGTTCAAATCTCTTCTGCTGAAAGAATGCTAAATATTGATCAGACGATATTTCAACAAAATACTATATAAACAATTGTGCAACGAATTAATTTGAACTTTTTCTTCGTCTTTATATTACAAGATTTGCCGAGACTTTTCAGTAAGACTGGCTGGCACACTGCAAAGTCCTTGAGCGATTTCAAGGACATATGATGTCATTTTCTTTGACTGCGCTTTGAACTTTGAAATATTTATGTGTTTTTCACTCTTTTTAAGTGTTTGATCATCTGCTTTGAATTTCTGAGAAATTGTTGAAATCCCACATTGTTATGTGTGTAATTTTCTATGGTATGCTTTGCTTTTTATTTGGAATGTATAGCTTGGGTTCTAGTAAACATTGCATTGTATATTTTTGTTGCTGAAATATCAGATATAATTAGACATCTTTAAAATATTTGATTTTTTTTTTTTCGTAATCGTGTTTGAATATGATGTTTGTTCGGTTAGATAAGTACTTGAAGAAAAACGAAGATCATCTTTTCTTTTTCACTTATTTCTTTTTCATGCTTTATTCTGTATTAATAAAAATACTAAAATACAAATTGTAATCTTTTACAAACTCCTTTAGAAATTCGACTTCAACATCGGGGATTCCAAACAACGAATACTTGAAGACGAGTTTTTATATTAAACAATTTTTATGTCAGTTTTGTTGAAGAATTTGCTTACGAACGTTTGGTAGTCTGGAGAATGGGCAATTTTAATTTCAAGGACTTGAAGATAATTATTAACCCTTTCCTTAAAAGAGATTCTGCACAAGTAGATTTTGTGCGCGCGTGTGTACGCGTGGATATATTCTGAACCACTCAGCGATTCAATTCTTACTACCCTCACAAACTAATCTGTTTGGTCATTAATCAACCTGCAGATAATTTAATTCAATTTAATCTCACTTCATGAAGATGGGCAGGAATACGTAACTTCATGCAATGGATCGCAGGCTCTATCTTCCAATTACCTGAAAAGTGGAGGAAATAATTTCCTATTTCTATATCGTTATTCTTATATAAGAAAAAGATGTCTTGAGCAATGGTGTAGCGTGAGTAAGTGGCGCCTGGTGAAAGAAAAATTTTTCTCATCTAGTTGTGACCTGCGGCACGTGTAAAAGGCACCCGGAACATGGGCTTATTTTTAAGCTTCTATATAAATGCGCTAAGGTTTTCATTTTAGATTGTCCCTTAGGACAGGACCTGAGTAACTATATCTTCTTGCCCCTCGATCGCTCTGCCACCGATCTTGAATCAATATCCACTTATAATCTGTTAATTCTTCAGCTGCGTATTCCGCGATTAACGTTATTTAACTAGTTGCCGCAGACTAGTGCGTTTGTCTTATATTGTAACGCTAAATAACATTCTATTATTATTACTGCATTCGATAAGTTACAGTAACTTATTTTATGATAAATGGATATATATAGAACCTGTTTATTTAACATTTCTTTCAAATAGACCCTCAGAAACTATGAATATTTACCTTCGCTTATACAAAGATGTAAATGCGGAGTTTCCTATTTTTCCGCAATGCTTTCATCTTTACACTTTTTCTGAATTTGAGAATCGTTCCCCTGTAAACAAATTCTTGATTCAATAGGTGGTCACATAATGCTCATCACTTGCTTTACAGGTAATGGGATATTGCATTTATGTTTAGAAGAACTATGTACATAAGCTCCAAAACATTCCGAATTCAATGGTATAAAGTTGTTTCTAAATAACAATTCGCCTCGTTTGTAAAGTATTTTGACCTATGAATATTGCACCTAAATAACAATTTTTAAAATTCTGCAACTGCATGCGAAAGAGTGAATGGGTTTAATGTTATTTGTTATTATTTTCATCAGAGTCAATAACAATGCTTCCAAATTATAGTGGTCAGTTAAATATTATGTGTTTGTTTTACTGTAAATATAGTAAAACTGAAAGCTGTTGACAACTGGACATATGTGTTACTGTGAAAGACCACATTTAGAGAATGTCAATATTTATGGAAAATGTTGCAGTCACTACATGTAGCTCTTTTACAGTAGCATATACACTTGTATAACAGTCAGGTATTTATTTATCATCTCCATGGGAATTACAGCAAAATATTTTTTTTTCCTGTGCAATTTCATCTAAATGCTGTAACTAAAATATTTCATCTCTCTGTGCTACTTTATTACCAATTTGTGTCGGTGGGAGTTTTTCATTGTAAATACATATTTTATTGTCGAGTGTATTGTTTTTATTGTACTCGAACTGCTGAATCCTATATTAATGAAATAAAAATACTTCGATGATTGTTGTAACCAATTTATTTCAGCAATTTTTGGGAAATTGTACAATTTTTTGTAAAAGAAATTCAGAGAAAAAAAGTATTCCTGTATCTTCCTATAAAGACAATCATTCAAAATGACGTATCAAATAGAATCAATAAGTCATGTTTGAGTGGTACTACAGTCACATGATAAACGTGAATCACAATCACTCCGTACCACTTTCACATCGACCCTTGCTGCGAACACCTATCTAGTAGTACACTACAACGCACACACTCGCCAAACTCCCTCTGCCATCAGCATTCTGGTTTTCAATGATCTAGTGATAAAGTCGAATCAGATAGTGCCCGGTTTGAAACCAGATTCCATAAAAAAAAATTTTAAAAACGCCCTGTTAGTATGTCTAGTTCTCACTAAGTTCATTTGTGTCAAAAGTCCACTGCTGGTGAGGTAAGAAAGTTGGGCCGCGGTGGCCTGGTGGTAAGGTCTCTGCTCTTGAGCCGTAGGGTTTCAGGTTTGAAACCTGATTCCACCGAATAACCGTCGTGTAAGGGGGTCTGTTGCAAGTTATATCCGTCAGGGCCAAACGTCCTCCTGCTGATGTAGTGTGGAGAGGAGGGTGCCAGTTCAGGTGTCGTCCTCGTCATCTGAGTTCAAAATTACGAGGTCCATCCTAAAATAGCCCTAGTGTTGCTTTACAACGGGACGTTAATATAACTGAACTAAAAACTAAAGAGGTAAGAAAGTTTGGAAAAGGGACGGTGCGTACTCAGTTATCATCCTCGTTACCTGATTAGGACTCAAATAACGAATCTCAAAAATAATCTTTGTAATACGACAAAACGGAATGTAAACTAACCCGCAATCACCGTTCAATAAGCATCCAATACAAATGGCCTTGTGGACCCCACCTCTAATTTGATTTTGCCATGTTTTATTCCACTTGAAGACTCGTGATTCCATAGGTATGAAATCAGTTGTCTTATCATTAACCGCTTAACTGTTTTGCCCAAGTGCCATACGTGCATCGATTTATCGAATTTTGAAAGTTGTAAGCAAAAAATAAACCATTCGTAATGATTATAATTCAATATTAAAATTACTTCGAATGCATAGATAAGTCAAGTATTCAATGGATTTCCACTTGAATCAAAATAAGAAAATATTCCCAAAAAAGAAGGTGTCATCTTATTAGATAGTAAAGAAAATAAAACAGTTAAGGGGTTAAAGTATAAAATTGTGAACTTAGGATAAGATTGCGAATGCGTAGCATGGCGCTGGCGAACAATAATTGCGAAATATTGATCTCCGACATGAATTTAACATCTTTATTGAATCTCTCATGTGATCTTTCGCGATTAATCCCTGGCATGCATATCCGAAAATCAAATTTATATTTCATACTCTTTCATGCAGAAAGTACCGACCGATAGCAGTCAATTCTTTGATATATTTATTTCAAAATTCGATAAAAAATCCACATTTTAAAGCTACCAAATTTTATTTATTTGGTACTTTACATTTTGCAGCCATTTCATACATTTGTACTCGGGGAGCCGTACAGACAGACTTCATCTGAATGGATTTCATTAAAAATTTGACTAAAATCTACAAATATTGGGCAAGGTCTAAAAATCAAGTTTCCAGCTCAAGGCGTTTTTGAGTTATGTTCACAAACAAACATAACTGTGTTATTCGAACTCGTGAATATCTGAAACGTGAAGATTTGACAAAATCTCATGATCGAAATTTTTGACGATTACAGTAATTTTACTTTTTATACTTCATGCTAGAGAAAGTAAAAAAGAAAAATTGAAAAAATAAATTGCACTTGATGACTTTCATGTCTTTAAAATTCCACTAAGCAATACACTTTATAATTAATGTTTGACAACGGATTCTAAAACCCTCCGTGCTTCTGCGCATGCGTTAGGTTTGGTTTTAATTCTTCAAAATAGGGTTAAGAGAAAAGATGAAAGAAGGAGTTGTTTACATTTTACAATAAAGTAAACTCGGATTACTCGCGGATTTATGAGAGGTCAACGTTGCAGATAATTAGTCATACTGACGGGAAAGGTACTAAAGCATAGTAAAATATTTGAGAGCAATTTTTATTTAATATAGGAAGCCTAAACATTAAATTATGAGGAGAAAATAAAAAATCCTATTCTTAAAATTTAGTAATTGCATTTTTATAAAATAATAACGATCCTTTTTATCTTAAAATGTTTTTTCCGTTTTTATATGTTATTGAATTTTTTACAATATTTTAAGATTAACAGCAATGGATAATCGCGAGTTTATTTTATTAAAAACATTTTGTTTTCGTTTAAGGAACTGCTGTAAAGATGGAACATCTTAAAAATATTATAAATATTATTTTTAACATATATGATATTTTATATTGTTTGATACTTAAAAAATACATTATTATTAATGACTTTTTCTACTTAAGAATATTCTATTTTTAAGTATATTACATGAAATAATTTGCAAAATTTTCTTTGTACCACTCCTGAAAGCTTTTTTGCCATTTGAACTAGCCACATCAATACGCAATTTTGAGTTAAAAATGTTGTCAGAAGCAACACAACACTCACATACACGTGAAAAAAAATGAACAAAAAAGTATCTAATGAGGGGAGGGGAGGATTTAAAGTCAAAGGTGAAATGCGCCCATCCTTCCGCGTCTCACCTCTTAATGAGATGGAATGGTCGAAAAATGGTCGTCTCAGGATATTGAAGCGAACTGTAGCTTGATTTTATTCTTGCCTTTAGAGTAAATAATTTTTTAAGCATGTTTTAGTCAGTGATTTTTTATTCATCTTTACTTCCTAGAATATGACTTATCCGAAAGGAGAGTTTAAATTCAGTTTTTAGATTCCCAATGCTTTTTCTTTTGCAAAAGTTTTACCACCTGAGCTTGGGACTAGAACACTAAATACTGATCAGAAATCGCCTTTGGAGACCATTTGGTTCGCCGGAATTAATAGTTATTAAAAATTTCAATTAAATATTTTGTGTAAGCCTCAATGCCTTCCTCAGCAAAATATTTTTTAACTTCAAATTTTGTTAGACATGTTACTCCTGCTATTTATGATGGATTACATTGTTCTTTCCGTTGCGCCATATATTTCCAAAATTTTCTGTCTCTTTTATACGTCCAAATATATTACAGGAAAAATGCACTTTAAAAATTTTTTCTTCTTTGACGAATTCTATTGTCAAACTCTAACTGTGAATACAAACAACAAAATGTTATGAAAGGCATATCTTATTTGGAAACTTATTTAACATGGAAAAATACGTTAGATCTTCACATTTTAATAATCAGAAATGGGAAAGCAATGATGAAATATCAGTAACAGTCATTAAGACGAATTGATTTTCACTTCAACAATGAAATATATTATAAAATATGCTTAATATTTTTTAAAAAATAATTTATAATAGAAATAAATTATATCGCAAGAAATTAATATCATTAAACATATATTTTTTTTTTGTAATTTTAAGGTGAGAATAATTTTTTGAATTATTATATTTTCTGACTTCAATTCAGAAAAACGCTAATATTTCCTCAATATACATTCACATTTTAATTATTATTATTGGTGGAAACAGAGATTGGAAGAATGGCTTCAAGCTCACACTTATTTTTTTACTAGCCGCCTTTGGCGACCAGCCGGTTCGCCAGTATTACCGCTCGCTACAATTTTCAATTAAATATTTTAAGTAACTGGTCTCTTAAAGGATTCTCAAACAAAACATTTTTAATCTTCAAATTTTGATAGTCATACCAAACTTATATTGTTTAGATCGTTTCGTTCAATTTACTATATATATTTTGCTAATTTGTTGCCATTTCCGGTAAAACTTGAACTTTAATTAAAAATGTAAATGACGAAATTGCAATTAATATTAAGATATTTTTTAATAAAACCAAGCGTTTTATTTTTATTAATCATCTTTATTTTTATTTATTTATTAATATTATTATTGAATATGAGTATTGCAAACAGAATCGCTCGGTATTTAAGTCTTATGTTAACTACAAAATATTTTTCATAGTTTATGTAATATCTCAAACAATAATTGAACAAACATTTCTGAGATTCAGTATAAAATTCAGTTTTTAGTTTTGCTTTCAAAAGGATTGAAATGAAATCAATAATAATATTTTGTTCCTGCTTATAAATATATTTCAAAAATTATGAAGTCTAAATTTAATGCAGTAAGGTATCATATTCTGATAAATATTCTGGACACACCAAATTTTAAATAAATGAATGAATGTTTCTATTTTCCACGATCAACTAAGACTTATTTATGAAGTTTTAAATGTTAAAAATTTAGAAAAACTCAACATTTTCATAATCTTAGGCCAATTAATCTTCAGAAACCTACGCGCTTATTGGCGTATTTTCTTTGAAACGATCGATGAAAAATCTAAAATTATCCTTTTTTTATTGAATAGTGATATTCAAATCTTCATAAATCAGTCAGTTTAAGTGATTTGAAATTAACTCTTAAAAGTCAGTGATTTAGTTGATTGGAAATTAACTCTATGACCACCATAAAATCTGTGCTTTCTCTTGTGGTGTATACATTCTCCTTAATATCCGATCGAATAAAACATCACATACAAAAGTACTACATAGAAGAAACACATCAAAAGTAAACATAACATTTCAATAGTTGCCAAAAACAAAAGAGAGAAAAATGCAATTAATAAGCAGACGATATTTAGAAAAGTACAGATATTTAGACTGGAAAATGAAATTATCTGAAATTAAAAACACGGGCAGACGATATTTACAAAAGTAAAAATATTCAAACCTGAAAAGGAAAATATATGAGTTATTCCATCAATAAATGCCATAAGTTTGTTTACATCTTCATTATTTTATGAGTCATTAAATATCAAAATGGATCGGGGACTGAATAAACACCCTGTATAGAGAGTGTAAAAGATCATAAAATAATTTTTCTTGAATTTATTTTTTAGAAAAAATAATATTTCATATTTGTTTCATTTCTTACAGACACTTGCCGAAAATTATAATTTTGCAGATTTCATTTCCAAAAAGATTTAATTTATTTTCAGTTAGAGCTTTAATCAATGTGATGGCAACACTTTGAAAAAAGCTATTTTTTTCTCATGAATGCGAAACGTGCTTAATCCTCATTTTTATTTTTGACGAAAAAAATTATTGAAAAACATAGTTAAAATATTTATTTAAAAATTCATTAAAAATAGAAATTTAATTTTAAGATTAAAACATTCGTATCATTTAAAAGATAATTTTTTTATCTTTAACTTCATGTAAAAATCTTTTTTGTGCGGTAATATTTTCGGCAGTTATAGCAGAAACATGTCAAAATTTCGCTTAATTTTTAAATAAATAAAATTCTAGTTAAAAATTCGAAAAAATAACCTCCAGGTGCACATTCCCGGCCTCCAAGGTATGCACGTGCCAAATTTGGTAGCTGTAGGTTGAATGGTCTGGTCTGTAGAGCGCCAACACACACACACACACACACACACACACACACACATTGAGCTTTATTATAAGTATAGATAAGCAAACAATTAGATAGAGGGAAATATATTTTTACTTTCAAATTCTATAAAGAAAAGTTAAAATATTTAAATAAACATATAAATTTTTTCTAAGTTATGTTAACATAAATTTTGATGGATTCAAGATTCATTTAATGCCCCGTTTACATTAGAATGAACAATTATTAGAAATTTGACTTGCAAAAAAAAAAAAAAAAAAAAAAAAAAAATCCCGAATATCCACACAAATAGCTGAGGGACAGGGAATTTAATTATCATAAAATCATATTTTTGTTTGCAATAGGAAAAGATGTAAGAGAAGCCCCTACTTTAATGTAAGATTTTAGAACGAACTTCTTTATTTCATAGATTATTATGATTTTTTATAATATTATATAAGTTTGTTAAAGAAATTTTAATAAAACTCAACGTTTTTATCTAGTTTTACAAAAATTATTGACCTGCTTTCAAAAAATTCTAGGAGTTTAACATCAGGCTTTACCAATCCAAAAAGTGTGGAAACAAAGCCATTTCTCTGACCAATATAAAATCAGGTTGTGCCGCCATCTAGTGTTAATATTTATTACTATAAAAATTTAAATATAGTGCAAAATGTTTATTTTTGTTCGGAAATCAATTTGCACAATCATCAGGTTTTATCAAATGTGAACAATGAATTTTACGTTGTTATACGAAAAAATTTAGTTCTTAGAAAAAAAATAGTGTAAATAGTCTGGTAGAATTATAAAAATTGTATTTAAATAGTCAATAGTGGAATAAAAATTAATGAGTTTTCAAATTATTGAAAAAAAAAAAGATAAAGAAAGTAGGCGGAATCTTTCTTCCTAAATTTCCTTTCCTTTTGCAATTAAACGTTAATTAACAATCACATCACTTTGAACTTCATTACAATAATAAAATTTCTTATTCAAAATTAAGTAAAAAATGAAATTAAAAAATGCCAAAACTCAGGTAAAATTTGCACGTAATTCATCTGATACCATTAAAATATAAATTTTTGAATTTTAAAACAAGGTAAAAATTAATTTTATGCAATAATATCTCACGAAGTTATCGCGGGAATACGCAACAATCTTGCGTAATTTTTAATTAATTAAAATTTTAGTTAACATTTTAAAAATTTGTTTCGAGTCATTTATTCCCTCACATTCTTCCTTAGCATTAGCTGAAATTCAACTGAAAATATTTCATCTGAAATTTCAATTCAAACTCATCAAAATAACTCCTACCATACAAATACCTGATAACAAATAAATTGTATTTTTCACTACTTAAATTTTCATTTTTATATCTAATAATAAATATTATAATTTTATACTAATAAATAAGAAATTTATTAATTGAAATCTAATCATATATTCAATCTCAGTGATGAAAATAATATTATAATTACTTTTTGAACTCCTTTAAGTTAGAAAATAGATAAAATCAGATTTCATCCGTTTTTTTTTTTTTTTTTTTTTTTTTTTTGTAATTTTCAGATTAAAAATTTCCAATGGGACTTTAAAATCTGTTACTTGGCAATCAGAAGCGATATTTAAAGAATTCTCTCCTTTCACTTTCAATCTGTTGCCATGTAGATTATAAAATAGGTAAAAAAATTTATTAAAACACCATTTTGAGTGAAATAAAATGTTGCTACTTTTAAGTTAAGCCTAAAATTTTAACAATAACATTTCTGAATGAAGAATGTCAACAACTAAATTAGGAAATAAGAATCCTTTGTAAAATTTTTAAGTCTTATATTTAAAACTATACTGTCACGTCGTTATTCTAAAACTGCAATTGAAAACAAATGTTATTTCAAAACAAAGTGTTTGAGGGTTTAAAAATATGCAAAATGTCTAATTATTATTATATTTTATCTAAGTAGCAATTGAAAATTATTTTATACGTCATAAGCTATTGCATAGTTACAAAATGGTGTGCCATTAGTGGTGCATTAGGACAGTTAGTACACAATTCAGTTATTTATTTATTTATTCTGATAGCTGTAATTGAAAAACAAGTGTTATTTCAAAACAAAGTGTTTGATGGTTTTAAAATAATTAAAATGTCTAATTATTATTATATTTCATCTAATTAACTTAGTAGCAATTGAAAATTATTTTATGCGTCATAAACTATTGCATAATTACAAAATAGTGTGTCAATAGTGTTGTATAATGATAGTTAGTGCACAATTAAATTATTTATTTATTTATTCTGATAGCTGTAATTGAAAAACAAGTGTTATTTTAAAAAAATTTTAATGACCAATAAATATGTAGGATGTTTAATTATTATTACATTTTATCTAATTCAATAACAATAGAAGTAGAACATTGTAACAATAGAAGATCACATTATACTTGATAAACTGTTGCATGGTTACAAAATATTTTGCCAATAGTAATGCATAAGGGTAGTTAGTGCCAAGGTCTAATTATATACATACATACATATATATATATATATATATATATATATTTCCTTTGTTAAACATGAAAATCCCCCATCTTCCTTAAATTATGTTGCTAACTATCGGAGTCCAAAAGTAATTAGTTTATTGAATAAGGTGAGTTTTTAAAATCAAAAGGGGAAACGACAGATTTGCATTTCAGAAATTAGATTCATGTAAATAAAAAAATTAAAATAATTTAATATAACAACAACAATAAAAGAAGTTTATTCCAGGTAAATTAATAAAGTGTATTCTTCTCTAATTCTTATTCTGTATAGTTTATATATTTTTATTCTATTTAGTAAAATTACATATTGCACTAAAAAATATTAAAAAAAATACTGTTTGAAACATTTTTAAAAATGTGACGGAAAAAAATTTGCACTTTAAACGCATATATATTAAGTTAAATGCTCTAACCATAAAAAGAATCTTTTAATTCATTTTACAGATGGTTTTGAATATATTTAAAAAAATTATCCTGGACTTAGTATTATCAAAAATGTAGAAAGAGGATTTTGTAATTAGGAATACGTGGAGGGAAAAAATTCCTGGCAGCGGTGGGATTCGAACCCACGCCTCCGAAGAGACTGGTGCCTTAAACCAGCGCCTTAGACCGCTCGGCCACGCTACCACATTCTGTAAATCAGAAGTAACAGTACAAACATGAAGGCAATTGCTCTAAGCGTTGCAGTTTTCTTTCTTCTTTTTTTTTACTTTTCTTTAATTTGAAAAACTTGAAATCTCTATTTACTTAATTTAATTAAGCAACGAAGTTGAGTACTAATAAAATTCATGTTTAAAATTAGCAAAAATCAAATGATGATACAAATTCGTAAATATAACCTTTTAACTATAGTAATATTCAATGTATTAAAAATGTATATTTCTGTTTATAAAAAATTAATAAAATTTCCTTTTAAATCCAAAACAGGTAAAAATCAATTTAATCCTTAAAAATAAAATCTTCTATTCATAATAAAAATAAATAAAATAATTTACATTAAATTTAAATAAATCTTGTGTTTAATAGCAAATAAAATATTATTTAAAACTTATCAATAATTTTTCAATTAAAAAAATTATTTCTTTCTAATGAAGATGTCAAGCGACGATCGAAGAATTAAATTTCCTTCTATTCTGTAGGCAAAATCAATGCTTAAAGCGCCATCTCTTTTATTACAACAGAATCAAACAATTTCATGAAACGAAATCATAGAAATAAAACAATTATGTATATATTACTGAAATCATAAAAATCAATAATCGCATCATTTACGCAGTTCTTATATAAAGCAGTTCTTTAAAGGAGAATGTTACTTATTGAAAAATTATTCACATAGTATTTTAGACATATTGAAAAATTATTCGCATAGTATTTTAGGCAAACTATTTAATTTTTAAAAACTATATTAATATTAATATTTTTCAATAAAAAATAATTTCTAAAAAAGTGTTTTAAGAGTAATATTGCCAAATCCTAAATTTTTACAAGGACTGCATGAAACATTCAAAGTTTCTATTCAATGAATCAGAAAAACATGAATTCACACCATGCCAAACAAAATATATATGAACAGAAATATTTGGATATATTAAATTTCGAAATATTTCATTTTAAATTTCATTAGTTTCAAGTTGTTACCATCAGTATATTATTCAGAATTCCTCCAAGCACTTGTTTCAAACATTAATTTCAATTTTGTTATAATATTTTCTTCAAATGATTGTTTTTCGAAATATCTCAGGACATTTTTAAAACGTGAAAATTATAATTCTAGGCATTGAAATTCTAGATTAAAATTATAATTCTTCTTAAATTATAATATATTTTTTCCAAGGCAATAGTATAGCATAATTTTAGAAACGTTTTCAGTTATAGATATATCAAGTAGCACCATCATAATGTTGCCTATGGATGATCAATTGCTTGCGTATAATGTAGCAAGAGTTACAAGTATATGCACATTATGTTCAAATTTTAACACGATAGATGGCACGATGATAGAATTAATTTAACTTTTGCTACATTTTGTTTATTTTAATAGCTTCGTCAAATTTAAAACTTAGAATTTATTCAATTCTTAGCGTTTTCTTCAAAATATTTTCTTTTTTCTTTTACTAATAGTATGGAAGAGTTCTAAAACAGGTTTTAAACAAAAAGTTTTTGTCGAAAATTCGGTGTGATTAGATTGTGAAATACTACACAAAATTCTCGATTATTAATAGATAGTTTAGGATTTCAACACACAACAAAGAAAAAGAAGTAAAGAAAAAGTGGATTAGATAACGTACTACTTCTCTCCATTGATTTTTGTAATATTTCACTGCCAAATTAGAATTAATGATTGATTAGAACTGTGATTTAGAATAAATCGTTTTGCTCTAAATTTTAAACTCTGTAGCAAGTTAATATAGAGTATAATGACTAATATAAAATCTTAAATAATTAAAATTCCTCACTATTAAATTGTTTAAAATTTTAACCCGAGTTAGAAAAAAAGTTATTAATTGTAGATATTATCCCGATGGATAAAAAGCTATTTACAAGTGCTATGAATTTTATTATTTCATCTAAAGGATTTCTCATTTTTAGATTTTTTTTTCTATATCATTATTTATATTGCTTTTGAGATTAAGAAATTTAAAGTTACCTTGCAATTTTTTTTTATATTTTGTCAAAGATATGTGTTATACAGAATCTAACACTTATACAACTGCTTTTTAGCGTGAGTTTAACTTCCATCTATAAAAATTAGGTATACCTATTCAATATGGAATTTTTTTAATTAATTATAAAAATTTGGCGAAATGCAGGCTTTAAAATTCTTTTAAATCTATTTTTGCTTTCTGCGTTTCTAATAATAAAATGAATGTGTCTGTCAGTGTGCTGGTGCTCTGTAAGCCAGACTGTTTGATTTATTTGGCACATATTTGCGTTAAGATAGATTGGAAGATGACAATGTGCACATTGGGAATAATTTTTTATTTTAGAAATTTTAATTAAAATCAAGCGAAATTTTGATATTTCTTCCGCAGAAACTTTCGAAAATATTATTGTATAAAAATAATTTTTACATAAACTTATAATTCAAAAAAGTATCTTTTCAATGATAGCACTTGCGTTTCCATATGTGTTTTCTGTCTATTTTTAAAATATTTTAAGCTTATTTCACAAAGATGTATTTCATAGTTGAAGTGAACTCAAGCTTAATATTTCATTCTGGCTTTTTTCTATTTCGATGAATAAGATACGAAGATTCGTTTTATTTTTTCCATAATGAGTGAATTTTCCTATAAAAAAACCCTTCTAATATTTTTTTTATATTTTATTATAATTAAAAGTCAGATTTAAATTCAGAATCGAGCAATAATGAAAAATTTTTAAAGTGTCTCCATTTTAAAGTACCATTGCATTCTCTTGTAATAAAGTTGTATATATAAAGATATAGACAGAAAATTAGGAAAATGCAAGGCAATGAAAATAACAGTATAAGGTTTTGGAAATAATATAAGTTTTAAGTTTATCAAAATTTGAATTTTTTAAATATTTTGCTGAAGAAACAATTAAAATGTCTAGCAACCATTAATCCCGGCAAGACAACTAGTCACCAAAGGCGGCTAGTTATTAAATAAATTGAATATTTAATGGGTTTAGAGCAGAAAGCGTGCTTTTAAAAAAATGTTCTTTGGAATGAGGTTTTTTTTTTAGTTACATGGCTTTAAAATGTTTCAGGTGTCTTCATTTTTCAGATTACGAAAGCCTTTTATTAAAGATTCCAAAAGGACATTAAAATAAAACTGTATGCTTTTACAATTTTAAATTCCTTAGAAGTTAAAAATCGATTTTAATTAAAAAAAAATACAAAATTCTTTTAAAAATTTAGTAAATGCGCATAAATTAACTTTTAAAAAATTAATTTTTGCATTGAAGCATCCTTAAATATGCTGTGATACCTCAAAATGAATTATTTTAGAATTTTATAATAATTTCAGTAATATTCCATTAGTGAACAGTAGATTTTTGATACGAAAAGGACCAGGTTCTCTATCAGTAAAAGGTAAAGCAAACATTCATAACAATTATATCAATAAAACAAATTCGTACTCCAGATATTATTTCCTGGAATTCAACAAGGCATTCAAGTCAGAGAAATTCTTACTCAATCTTGAACTCTCATAATATTTTTTTAATAAACTTTTTTCCGGTCTAGTAACAAATTGCTGTTTGTGGTCGATTAGAAATGAGATATTTAGAGCAAATATTTCATTTATAAATCCAGCATTAAGAATATCAATAATTTGTGCCTAAAAACTTAATTATGTCGAAATGAAAAAGATTTTTCTTTTTGAATTATTTTTATTTATTTTACAAATGAATAAAAATTTTTTTTTTACTATACAGATTAAAAATTCTTGAAAAATATAAAACAAAAAAATACTTATTTTTCAAATCATAATCGTTATGCAAAATACAGAGAATTAAATGTGACGTATGCACTTAATTCTAATGAATTTGTCGTCTCTTTAAAGGCGCATTATATAACAATTATCTTTTTGTTTTTCCTTGTATGATTAACATTCATGTGAAATGACTTGAGACAGATGATTTTGAATTGAATTTTTCAGATATATCAAAACATTTTTAATGATTATACTTTAGCGATCCATTAAAAAAAAATTGCAAGTACAACATGTTAGTATTCCTTATCTTTAGAACAATCCCTTGCTTTCTTCCAAATTTTTCGATTCTCTTTTATAATACAATTTTCATATTTTATTCAAAAAGTTTAATAAAACGGCAATTAAATAGAATCCACCTGTTTTACTTTTTTTAGAACAATCGAATTAAAATTTTATATGTTCGAAACAAAAAATATTGTTTGAAAATGAATCGCTGTTTTAATTTAATTAAGAAAATAGCACTGCCATTGAAATTTCTTAATTAATGTGTTTTAAATGAAAGTAAAATGGCATCAAGAGATAGATGAACGGGCTTAGAAAACTACAAACAGCAGCATTGGTGAAAAACAAGAATTTTTGTTTCTATGGAATATGTGGTTTTGTAAAATTCACCCCCTTTCCCCCCCCCCCAAAAAAAAGCAAAGAAAATGTTTAATTGTACAGAATATCAAAAATTTGTTCAAATACAAATGATTCAGAAATCTGGAGAAAAGTTTTAAATTATTAATGAGCTCAAAAATGAGGATAAAAATAGCTTTTAACATAGAAAGAATGACAATATAACCTTTTGCTTTCATTTTTGCTATAAACCCATTTTTTCAAAGTTTTTTTTTTTTTTTATTTAGCTGCGAATAGAAGATGGTGCATTGAACTTATAAGCGCTACTTTGAACACTACTCCATCCTATATAATAAATAGTTCCGAAAACAGAAGAACCATTTAATAGTTTAAATTGTAAACCAATATATTTAATTATATATTCTGGTATATATATTCAAATAATATATTCTGGTTTCGTAGCAAACAAAATATGATTTCATATCAATTTTTTTCAGTTCTATCTTCCTTCATTTGAAAGTTATTGACTTTTAATGTTGCTCTGATCTTTTGTATCAACCTGCATATGAAATGTTTTTAACCTATTCAGCGGCAACTACGAGATATCTCGTAGAAATCATCTGTACAATCATTCGTACCAGTTACGAAATATTTCGGATTGTTTACCATACGCATCTTCGTGCCCAAGGCAAAGCGCTCTAAATTTTTTTGGTGAGTAAATGGATTAAATGCTGTATGCCCTTATTCAGTCGTTTTTTTTATATTATTTGAGTCGTCACTAACTGTAGGATTACATCTTGATTCGTTAATTTCAAAAATGATAGATTATTCCTAGTTATACATTGTACAAAAAAAGTTTGTAAAAAACACAAAAATGGCAATTTTAGTTCATAACAATTTAAAAATTTATTTCAACTTAGACCATATAATACATTTCCTATTAGTCTCACATGTTGCTAAGTACGATCCACATATACTCCAACTACAAGATATCACAGTAGAATCATGCCCCTTCAATTCTCGTTCGAGAGCTCCAGTCCCACAGTTCCATATAAAGACGGATCCATTATCTGATCCACAACAGCAATATTTGATATCTGGACTAAATTTAGCTCTAGTCCAACTGCAAACAATTTTGAAATTTGCTTCTATCATGGACATTAATTCTTTGAAAGTGCGCAAGTCGAATAACTTCAGTCCACCACCTTGTTCAGATGCTAAAAGCAAATGTTTGGATACATCTAAAGAAGTCACAGCCCCTGAGATGTCGATTGTCTTCGTAGGTTTTTTAGCTCTGATATCCCAGAATCGAATCTTCCGATCCGCATGGCCGCTAATGATTGTGCTGGAATCTCTGCTTGCAACATCATTCACTGGAGACTCAGAACTGAATGTTAGAGTACAGAGTGTTTTATTCTTACCCCACAACTTCACCGTTTTGTCTAAACTTCCAGTGATAATATTGTCGCTTTCTTTAACGAACTTGGCGGACATAACTTTCCCGCTATGTCCGGTCAAGGTATGGCCTAGCTTGAAACCAGATATGTCCCATAAGCGGCTTGAAAAATCACTCGACGCACATAGAACTGTGCTCGCCTTATTATCTATGTCGATTGACAAAATGGACGAATTGCAATCTCTGGCTGAATTCAATAATTTCGCATCGCTTTCCCTGATTTCCCAAAGTTTTAATCTCCGATCGGTACCAGCGGTGATTAAATAGGTAGGGTCAGGATACCACATCACAGCATTCACTTCGCTGTCGTGTGCAACAAAAGAAACAGTTCTTTTATCTGGGAAAGGAGATTTGGAATGGGCGTGGGCTGTTTTAGACGACGACGAACGAGATGAAGAAAGCGAACCTTCAACTTTTGCTGTTCTAGCCACCTTTTTACTACTGCCACCATCAGCAGAACCTATACTTTCAACACTGCCACTCCTCAAAGAGTGTTCTCTGGTTTCTTTAAGCATAGTTATCTGGCTTTTTAATTTCTTATTTTCGATTTCTAAGTCATTTAGCTGACTTTCAACGTTCAAACAACGCTCCTTCAATTCCCTAAACTCCTCGATCTGCGCCTTCAGCTTTTTGTTTTCGGTTTCCAGAAAATTCTTCTCGCTTTCAGTTCTCAGAAACACTTCTCTTTCTCCTTCGTACTTTGATAGCTGTGAACGCAATTTTCGGTTTTCGATTTCCAGCTCATTTTTCTTGTTTTCTATGCAAGAGTGGGATATATTCAAAACAGTGAAGTCATCCGATTTGCTTTGTAAGGCATTCTTCAGGCACGTGAGCTCCGATTTCAAACTTCTGACAAGTTCTTGGTTGCTTCTAAGTTCAGCCTGAACTTTACCCAATTCAGAGCTTTGTTTAGCCACGAGCAAATTCTTCGTGTCCAGTGTATCTTTCAAATTGATTACCTGCTCCGCTAACTTGGAAATTTTGGCGTGGCTCTCAGCAAGACTTTTCTGCAAATTCTCGCAGTTCGCTCTTTGCCCGGGATCGCCAAAATGATCTGCCACCCCAGGAGAGTCTTGATCCGATACGAATGTCTGAAAATTTTTATGAGCATTTGCTTTTTGTAAATAATCTAATTTTTCTAATAATTTATTGGCATATTTAATAGTTTCCTCAAAACTGCTTTCCGTCACGTTCCTTGCTTTCAGGAGTTTCAAAACAGACCTGAAAATAAATTTAAATAAATAATTACAGTTAAAAAATCATATAAATAAATTCGTTTAACATTATCATATAATTTTTTTTCTTTCTTCTACAATAGTGGTAAGTTAAAATTCAAATTCTAAAGTATCATAGATGCAAAGATATCTAACACTGTAATAAATAAAGTTCGGATTAACCGAAGTCTGTATTACCTCAATACCTTTGAAATCACAAATCCAAAAAATAGATACTTCACAGCACGAAAAAAATCGTTATTTTATGTTGCCTTAAGATTTGTTGTACAATACAGAGAACCAACGTTTGCTAAGGACTTTCTGAAAAGATGGTGGGATACTGCTGCTCGCAAACGTTTGGAGGGATGTAAGAGACAAACAAAAAATCTAGTGCTTTCTTTTAAATGGTTAATTCTTATGCTATAAATATTATTCAGTACATATTGATGTACCTATTGTAATTTTTTAAAAAAATAACACAGAACATAAGTTTGACTTAAAATGTGCATAAAAGAAATAAATGATTATATTATGCAACAGTTTCAAATGTACTTCAATGATATCTCAAAATCAGAAAAATATTTAAGCAGTATAACTAGCAAGATAATTTTTTCAAATTTCCATACCATATCAACGTGAGAATACTCGAACAGGGCCGATTACTTGGAGGGTGAAGCAGATGCAGTGCATCAGGGTTCACCTAGGACTTGAGTCCACCCTTCCCAGGCATCAAGAATTAAATAAGTTACAGGTTAGTTCCACGGCTAAATTTATAAAAGTGGTAAGTTGGACATCGAAGAGTAAAACACACAGTAGTAAACTACACGCCTAACAATTAATTTGAAAGTGGCAAATTGCACAGCCACGCAAAAAATAAAATGGTATATAGTAACACGTATTTTTACTCTTGATATACCTTTACTTTTACTTTTTATTGTAATATAAAATTATAATATTAAATATTTTTTCATAAGATATAAATATAGATTTTTATTATTAAAAAATGTAAGTTATTTAAATTTGAAGAAAATATAAAAAAAATAATACAATTATATATATAGTAAATATATAAAATAAATATACATAATTTTTTATAAATATATAAAAAAAACTTCTCAAAATATCCTCTAATTCTTTTTAAAAAATATTTACGTTATACAAAATATTGACAGAAAAAATATACAAAATATTTACAAATAAAAAAAATTATAAATTTGAAAGAATGAATTGTATAATGTAATATGTCTTACATATTACATTACGCAATTTTCTATTTTCAATAAAATTTTAATCTTTCATTCCTTGTTTTTTTTTTTTTTTCCCACTGAGGATTTCACAGAAAAATACGAAACATTTTTTAAAACATGTAATTTTGTAAGTCGTGATTTTTGATATTTCCTTATCAATTCTCCTGTATTTTCTATAAAAGTTAATTTTTTTTTATTTTGCAATTGATATTGTTAGACTGTTTATTAGTTGGATACCATATACTAAAACCTTGGACTTGTGGATTTTTCAACTTATCTGTGTTCCATTTAGACCGTTATCAGTTTCCACGTGCGACTTAACCGATTTTGAAATAAGTGTGGATATGAGAAGTGTGCAACTTACCCGTGTCCACTAATTGCTCACTTTTTCTTTCCTTCGTTTCTTTTTTTACATTTCCAAACATGTAAAATTATATAACGTGGACTTAACTGGCATCAGGAATGGCATTTGCAGATATGAAAAATAAATTTCTATCAAATTTTGAACCGAATTAGTCAAACGGTTGGCCTTCTGTACTTTCGCATGCATGCAAACGCAATGATTTTAATTAATAAAATTCGGTATGTTATCTTGTGATTACAACTGTAGTTACAACTCAAATTTCAAAGTCAATCCGGTGGCAAAAAGGCACCTAAAATACATATTTTCACGATAGATTCAGCAAAATCTCTAGATCCATGAGCAAGATCTATCTTTTGTAACTATCATTTGCTAATGGCATACAAGATATTCACGGCTTAAAGGACCACAACTCCATGCGAAGAGATGGGTATAAAAATCTATTGGAGAACATGCAAGAAAGTTTTGGGAAGACTCTCCTACTGCTTATATGCATGTATGAAAAAAAGTTGTATGATTCAGCCAAGTCTTTCACAGCAAATAAAAATTTGAAAACCGTTCCATAACAATGCATTCTGAAAACATGGTAAATTGGGCAGTAGTGTAATGATAAAGAAAGGAAAGGAGTACAGTTGCCCAAATGCTAATCTCTGGAGCCACCAGGGAAACAAAACATTATTTAAAATGAAGTATGATGAGGGACTGAAAAAAAAAAAATCCCTGCTTTCTACCATTTACTCTTGCTAAGCTAGCTATGATGACTAGGGTTAAGAGTGACATTATGTAACATGTCCTAGTTGCTAATAATCCTTGCTACATTCATTGAAATTGCAATATGTTTACATAATATGGCAGACTGTGACAGTTCTCCTATAAAAAACATTCTAATAATATTCCTATAGCATGGCATTCTGATATTAAGTAAATTGTGACAGCTCTTCTGTGGAAGACATTTTGATAATACAGCTGTTACCCATCTTTTACATCAAAGTTAAGAACATTTCAGTGTCCACATATGAAAATATATCCCTCAATACAGTCAAGCCTTTTACAATGCAGCATTTTAACAACATGCAAAATTATGACAATCCTCCTATGACAAGGCATTCTAACAGTAAGGAAAATAGTGACAACTCTTCTACAACATGGCACTCTGATAACATAGTAAAATGTTGCAATCCTCATACAGAATGGGTTTCATACAGCATGACCTAAACATATTTGGATATTATTCATTTAACAAGATTCTTTCTATTGTATTGTTTTCATTATGCTAAACATGCTAATTTGGCAAAACAGATTTCAATAGCATATGAAATAGATTAATTGTGCAGTAGGAAAGTGAAATATATATGAAATATCATAATGAATACTCTATAGGAAGAAAAAACTAAATAAAATAACTTTATAGGAAAATAAAAATAATAAATATAGGGAAAAAATTAGTGCAAATAAAATGTTTTAAAACACATTTATATACTAATTCAAATTCTGGATAATTAAAAAAAATTTCAATAATCACAAAAACATAAAAAGTTATACCAAATATGCACATTAATTATCAAATTTATATATAACTGAATAATATAACTAATGTTAACCTAGCAAACTTCATGACTTCAATTCATAACTTCTATTTCCATATGTCATGCAAAATCATAATTTTTTTTTATTATATTATATAACTAATATTTTATAATGATATATTCATAGAATGAATAGTTCACATGCTGGAGTTTAATAAATTATTTCCAAAACTGTCATGTATTTTTAAGTGCAGAGCTTACCAAATAATAACAATGCCTCAATTATGAAAAAGAAAAGAAAATTAAATAATTGTAACAATCTCCTTGAAACAATATTGGCTTGAAATGAATTGGAATTTCTCATTCTTTTAAAATTATTTTGAACAAATATTTTAGCCGAAGACAGAAGCACATTGAAAATATATTGTACGGAAAATATCAGTGAAAGAACATATTATAATTCTTTTTAAATTATTATCTTTTTTTCTTTCAGAAAGTAGAAAATATGACAAATAATTAAAACTAATCCAAAATTTAAAAACTATGATAAACTTTGATAGTTTCAAAAAGCATAAAATTAAACAAAATTTGTTTTAGCTCCTTCATCCCCAAATATGCAATAGAAGAAAAAAATATCACTGAAATATATATATATATATATATATATATATATATATATATATATATATAAAGAGAGAGAGAGAGAGAGAGAGAGAAGGCTTTTAAAATAATTTATAATTAATGTTAAATAAGTAAAAACCATAATACAATATGTTTCAATTTTATTTATTTATTTATTATTATTATTATTTAATTCAGCAACCAAAATTTTAAAGTTTGATTGATAGAAACAATAAAAATAGCAGATCATTAATAAAATCAAATCTCAAACATATGACTTTCTTATCTCTAAAGTAGAATTGTGAAGTGATTTAACTTTTAAAAAAATATGTTTTAACCTCCAACCCTTATTTTGTGGAAGAGTGATAGCAACTTTGAAATTGACAAAGTAAAATGAATTTGTAATATATATAATATTATTGTATGGTAACATTCAGATAGACTTCCTGTGAATGGATTTTATTCAAAATTTTTTGAAATTTAAACTTTGGTGTAAAAACCACACACCAAATTTCATCCATCTAGCACAAAATATAGTAAATTTTTTTACTGCACATTTCTGTAAATTAATAAATGTAAACAAAAAAAAAATGGCTGCTTAACTGGAAGCAAAAGTACTGGCTCAAAAATGGTAATCTAAATTAAATTATTTTCATGACAAGATTTTATTTGTATTCTTAACTTTTTTTGGCGTGTGTGTGTTTTATTTTAAATATTACTTTTCTATTTAAAAATTTCATTTTCCTTCAATTTACATTCTAAAATACCAAGTACCAATATATTTTTTATAAATTATGTATTCATCTATGGGTGTAAAATACAATTTTTGACAAGGATTCTGTTAGAAAGTTCTTTTACTAACATTTTTAAATTGTCTTCATTGCTTAAAGAATTTTACTGGAAAATAATTTTATGAAGTTTCAATTTAATTTATTCTTAAAAAACTATCAAAAGATATATAATTTAGAGAAATCTTATAAATGAGTCATGATTTTTATTTTGAATAGAAAATAAAAATTAAATATATATTATAAACAAATATCTATAGACCTCTGAAAAAGAAAGGAACAATATATACTTGAAAAACAAAACAAAAAAGTATTTGTAATAAATATCTTAATAAATAGTAAACAATGTAAGACAAATTATGTCACTTGTATCCCTTTTCTTAATGATATATTAAATTTATATACCTAGAATACAAAATACAATTAAAATATAAAATATTTTTAAATAAGTTGAATGAATTCAAACATATATACAATTTTTTTTTAATTAAGAGGAAATTATTTGATAAAAAAATGTTTTCTATTAAATGTTAAAACTATATTTCTATATTACAATTTATTTTTTTTTCATTTCCAAAGTATTTTCAATTTATATACTTCCATTCAGTAAAATAATGAATAAACTTTGAAGACATATATAATAAATACTTAATTTAAACTTATTATTGTACAAACAGTGTCTTTGGTCTTGCTCTATCCCACAGCAACCTGCCTATCCAATTGCTGGGGAGAGAACCATTATTTATTTATTAAAAGGATTACTGTTATCACCAGAATATGGGTGGTAAATAAGAGTAAACAGCATCTTTGTGGAAAGATGAAATCAGATTAACATTTTCTTGGAATGATTTTAAAATTCATGTGAAAGCATGTTTTGAAACTGCACTCTTAATAAACTAGATATATTAAATAATGGGTTTTACATTATTACTGATATAAAATAAGCTATATAAAGTAGTTTTTCTCCATCCTCCTTTATTTTATGTATCTCTTGGAAATATGAAGTAGCAACTGTAGATTTAAAAAAAATTGTACATGGAAATAAAATTACATATACATCTGCAAGACATTTTGTAGCTACAAATTAATAAATCTGATCAGTAATAATATGCTTCATGTAATCAGCAAATAAAGTAAAATTTAATGTCTTAAATAAATTGTTCATTTAAATATATTGAGAATTTTTAGAATATTGATCAAATTTGCTGTGTATATCCCAGTGAGATTATGTTTCTAACATAAAAGTTATCACGGATTTAAAAAAAATTCTATTTAATAAGCTTTCTTTTAAAATAATTTTATAAATCTTAATCTAATCAGATAATATATTCAAGAATTGATGAGTTTGCAATAATTGTACTGAAAATGAAAGCACTCAATGGAACAGTTATCTACCATATTATCTATTTTTGCATAAAAACCTAACACAAAAAAAAATTGATAAATAAAATATATAATCAAATTTTATAAGTTGATCCAATTCAAATTTAAACAAAACTAAAATTACATTCATTTAAAGCAATCACATATGTGATTTTTCTAAATGAAAGAAAGCTTATATCTAAAAGACTCAAAAATTTCAGAAAATCAATCAATAGTATTTCTAAGGTAAAAATTACATTAACAGGTGTTAACTATCGAATATAAATGTTCAATATATTAATATCAACTTAATTTATTACTTACGCTTTGTATGAATTCTCCATATTTAAGAGACACTTTTGAGATAGTCTCTTTTGATTATGTTTCACCTATAAAAATACATTGTAAGGAAAAGTTAGATTAGAAAAATACGAGGTTTGTATATAAACAAACCATCACATCTTGTTCTCACAGATTCGCACTTCCGTCTTCCAAGGAATGTTTTTAAAAAAAATTTCATCACAATAAGAACTATTAAATAATTATAGATTATAATTTTTCCAATTGTTTGAAATATTTTTTAAAATTTAAATGATGAGAAATATGTCTAAATTCTCTTCCGAAAATACAGTTTATGCGAGATTGCAATGTTTAGTTTGTTTACTTACACTGTCATCCTTTGTTGTTATGATGGAGAAGTGATGTTTTAATGGCGAATTCAAGTGATGAAGGCTTAGATGAATCCATTCCAGAAATGGTATATCAGTGTATATCTTTCACTGATATTCATATTTATAAACGTGAAGATTCTTATTTAAAATGTGACTTATGCAGCAAATTAAAGAAACATTTTTATTGTGCGGATTGCATAAGGAATGGCAATTTCACACATTCGAAAACGACTAGTTTAGAAAGGTATGAAAAATGAGTTGTTTTAATCTGTATTAAGAAATCATTTTGATGCGTTGATTTATTTTGTCAACAAATTATGAAATATTTAAGTTTACAAGGTATGGAATGTTTTCTAATGAAGGCATAGATCTAATAATCAGTTCTACTTATTAAATAAATTTTACAATAAAATTCACATTATTTAAAATTAATGTATTTATGTCCCATGGAAAGACGAATTTCTTTGTCCTTTGAGATAAATTGGTTTTGTTATTAGGTTAGTAACTGAATATCCCAATCAATTATTTTTAAATTGAGTGACTCATTGCATGATGAATCACAAACAAAAATTACATAATTTTGCAATACGTAGTTTGTATCCAATATACATGTTCAAGTAATAAATATGATTATTACATAATTTCTCAATAAATAATTATAAAGAAATCTACTGAAAAGTTCTGTTTTTTTTTTGTGAAATATAATCTTTTTTTTTTTATTTATTACTCATTTAAATGTATTGTTTCTTCTGTAGACCTTAATTTTTATGTCACCTTTAAAATTTCTTCATTCACATAAAACTCTCATACCCAAAATAAAACGGCAAATTAGCATTATTTGAAGTCATTATTATCATAATATCTAATTAGAATGGACCCTATCCAGTTTAATTTAGTCTCTTCTGAGGCAGATTTCATAACATAAAACATGGCTGGGGTAAAAGCAATATAAATGAACCACTCAATAGGATAAACAGTTAGAGAGCCATAGTTTGTATCTTTTCAAATGAAAATTATTTATAAAAAATAGTGCACATTTCTTTATGTAAAAATATAACTTTCTCTCTGTTTCAATTAACTATAATATCTAACTAAGCCTATAACTTGCTTCTGATACTAAAATTCAGTATCAAAGTATAGCTTATAGTTCTGAATATTGTTAGTAGATAGCTTATGATGTATCATCAATATTTAGAAATGTAACCTGAAATTAAAAAATGAATAAATATAACTAGGAGTATATCAAACATTAATTTGTTCAGTAAATGAATAAGCCCATAATACAAATTATTTTGGATGTTTATTGTAACATTAGTAGTTTTGTATTTCGAAGTTTTCTACATTTTGTTTTTATTTTCATGAGATGGCTTTAATTGATACTTATATATTTACTGCATCCAGAAATAAATTACCAAAAGTTCAATGAAGATTTTATACTTAATGATTACCTTTGTTCAATAATATCCTGTGATTAATACCTTAATTTCCTTAATTTATCTGAATGATTTTTTTGAAATTAGTAATTCTGTCTTACTCATTAAGTGAGTAATGTGAGAAAGATAAAATGCCCTCAAGATCAGTTATAGAACACTTCATGAATAAAATATTAAATTTGTTTATTTCATAATAGGGTTAAAAAGAGAAATTTTTTCAAAATGTTATGTTTATTTTCTTTATTGTTATTATATTTGGGATATACATTGCCTCATGAGATGTTTTATAGCAAATTGGATAAAATTATGCAGTTTTATATTAGACATAATTAATCTTTATTTATAATAAATATATAAAAATAATGGATGTTGAAATGGGTTTTTCTTTTCAGTTGAATATTTAAGTTAGATTGTTACTTTTATCAATTAAATAGGTTCAAGCTGAGATTCCTTTGGTATGTAGAGTATTGTTTACTTTTAAGGTCTGTATTCAGTTTTCTGTTACTAACAGTATTATAACCATGTTAACCTCAGTTTCTTCCTCATTCTATTTCTTCACTATTAATTTCAACAACTACCTTTATAAATATATGTAATTAATGTAATCTATTAAACTTTTGACTTATTTTTTAATTCAGAATAATATAAAGTTTGCTTTCCATAATAAACATACAATGTATTTTTAAGATCAAGTTGTTGTGAATTTAATGTGGTAATAAAGAAAGTTACCATGTGCTATGGATACCATATCAAAGTTCTTCCCTTTCTGCTTTAAGTTTTTGGGGTAGTTGAATAATCACCATTATAGTAATACTGAAGCAAGATAGCTATTTTAACTACAAGAAGTACACAACCTTATTTTAACTACAAGAAGAGCAAGAATCAGCCAGCAAACTGAAACTTCTCATCTTTGTATTTGGTTTTCTACTTTGATTGAAAGAGTAATATAGTTTAACCCTTTAAAGGGCTATTTTTTTCTAGTCATATTATGTTAAAATATTTTTAGGCTTGAAGTTAGAATAAGAAAAGGGATTCATTTAGTTTATTAGATAAATTTAATTTGATTAATTAATTAATTTTGTTAATTAATAATTAAGTAACAAATCAAGACCTATTATTTTGTCCAACATAAAGAATTGAAGCATCTAAGTTTCTGACTTACTAAAAAAATTTGTCAGAACTTATGCCAACATACATAATTTCATACAAAGATTGATAAATTTGGTGGGAAGTATACTTCCCACACCCCTAGAAAGGGTTAAATAGAAGGAGTTTGCTACAAATTTGCATAGAAAAGAAAAATATGAAATAGTGTGCTTATAATGGAAATGTGTCCAAATAATTCACAAGTTAAATTTATGAAATAAATGGATCTTTAAAATACTGTTTGATGTGCTTGTTTTTTTACTGATGTTTATAATGTGAAATTTATCATAGAATTGTATATAGTATTGTTAGTATAACAAAATTCTGTATTCTAACTAAGCTTAATAGCTAAAACATACTAAAGCTTTGTTGCAATATTGCTTTGCTGCCAATAATAGTAAAACTAATCTTTACCTAAGCAGATTAAATATAAAAAGGCATATTGTATAACATATTACTCATACTATATGTACTATGTGTAGTAAGGGTATGATCTAATTAAAACAAAATGGTATGAATGAGTGTGTGGTGAATAGCATACAATCCAGTTAACAACTCCCAATCTGCTAAAAGTGTACTCATTTCCTCCCCCTGGATTCTAAAACTGATAACTGTTCCCTCTTCTACACAGATAAAGCAAAAAGTTCCCCAATAAAATAATTCTGGAAAAGTTATCTATATTTATAAAAATAAATGTTTATATATCTGTGTGCATTGACCAGATGAATCGGTTGTACCCACTGCTATGACATCAGTATTAACTGATGATGGAATGCATTTCAATGCCTAAGTTTTCAAGAATTTTTTAATTTAAAATTATTTATATTTAATTCTATTTGATATGTATGATATTGCTCAGGATTAAAATACTTTCATAAGTAGTATTTTAAATGTAAAAACTATTTTTATGTAAATTATTAAATATACTCAATCTTTTTACTATGCCATACCATTTGATTGACTGTCTTTGGATTGTTGTAATCCTTTGAAAATAAGGTGTATATCGGGTTTTTTTTTTATCTATTCTTTTAGGCACTATTAAATAACTACTTTAAACCAATAATAAAAAAGATAGTGATAGATCAGAAGCCTTACTTATATTACACTGTTAGTATTTTGAAATTTGTCTGCATTAAATTTTAATATAATTAATAAGAAATGAAAAAAAGAAAAATGCAAGATTTTTTTTTTTTTTTTTGTCATTGAAGAGGTGAAATTTTGAATTTTAAAATGGTATTAAAATATTTCTTGTAAGGAAATTTGTAAGAGTTACTTTGCTTCATTGCAGAAGAAAAGCAAATTTTGGTTAATTTCTAATTAATTAAATATTTAATTTTTTCACTTTGAAAAGGTGCCAGTATTCTTTCTTGTGCTTTAAAGAATATGCAGAAATTGGCCTAGTCATTCAGGAGGAAATGCGGAAGAAGCATGCATATATAGTTTTATGTGATTTTTCACTTATAGTATTGTTTCTGATGATTATAGAAATAAAAACAGATGAATTAGAGAAGATAAATCATTTTGTCCATTTTACCATTAGATAAAATCAATCAATCATTCCTTGTATCATTTAACAAAATTAACAAATGTTGTTCGAACGAAATTTCTTCTGGAAATATAATAAAATGATTTTGTGATATTCATGTTTTGATTTTGTTAACCCGGCACAAGCTAAGAATCTGTTCAGGAGCATACGCCAGAAAACAAACCTCATTCCTTCCTAATATAATAAAATGAAGCTGAATTTTAAGAAACTTAAAATTAGAAATGTAAGGAACTTAAAGAATCACAATTATCATGCCTGCAACTAACATTCTATTTTTGTTATCTTTTTCAAATTTGTTGAGATAATTACTGGAATATTTCTTTCTAATTTAAAACAGAAATGATCAAATGACTTTTTAAATTGATTTTTAATTGATTTTTTTTTTTTGGAAGAGTTCAAAGAATTTTTCATAAATCCTTAGTGAAAAATGAAAATAAACATTTCTGCTCTGATTGCCTTAGTATATCACATATTTTACATACCTTACAGACTATGACAAAAGATTGATAACTATTTTAAAACATGATATAAAAAATATTCTGTTTAAATCTTCTGCTTTCCAAATAATGACTAGTTAATACTAAATGTATATAATTAATTACTTTTTCCCCTGCTATTGCTTACATAATATTAAATTCTGTTTCTTATTCATATGCATCATGTATGAGTGTTGCAAATACTCTATCACCAAAATGTTAGACTTCCTAGAAAATATGAAATTTTTAATCCTTAACCATGTTACTAAACTGGTTACTGGTATATAATCTACTCTAAAAGGAATATTAGAAAGTTATTGATGTAAGTGCCTTCTTATTTTTTTATCCTTAATTAAATAATTTTAAGATTATTTTCTCGCATCTTCATGCTTTCTTTTTATAAGCATTCTCTTTAGATGGTGAATGCAAGTATATATTTGGTTACTTTATTCTGAGAATATAAAAATATGGCATAGTTTTTTTTTATAGTGTTGCTGAATGTTCATTGTGTTATAAATATCCTAAAGATGTTGCTGCTTGGGTGATATATCTTACTGGTATAAAATCTTAATATTGCTTCAAGAATGACATTTAAATTTCTTTGGTTAATTGCCCTTATTTTGCTGCTTTTTCTATTTACCACATTTTAAACATGCAGAATTACATTGAATATTGATTTCTTTTTTGCAGGTTTGCTGACAAGAAACCAAAGAAGTATAAAGTAGATGAAGAAAAGAATAGAATACTTAAAAGGTATATACATAACGCTGTATCCTTACAAAACACATGGATTGAAGATTTGCTTTTAAATTTACAGAATTATCTTTAAATTTACAGAGCAATTATAATTATTTCGATCATCTAAATTAAAGGCTGAATTTCTAGGGAACTTATTCAAAAGATTTCTATTGCCAGTTTTCTAGAAAATGGCTGTAGAGAGATGGGGGGGAGTCATAGTGTCTTTACTAAAAGTACATTAGAGAGCTTTAAATAATCTATCCTGTGATACAAAAAGGAATATAATGACTTTGGTTTATTTTATTGTAAAAGATTAAGGATTTTGGGCAAACTTCAATCTTAATTATTTTTTATTATCTGAAATGTGACTTAATAATTTAAAATCTTATATAAATGTAAATATCACAAATACAAAATAAGGAAAGTCCTTTTGACACTTCTTTGACATCATTCTAACTCATAGATAAACTTTTTTAAGAGATACTGAAACCCTGATTTTAGGAAGTGAATCTCTAGCAATCCACATTAACCTTGGCACTCTGAATTTTTTTCAGATAAGAACAATTAACATTCTTTCTAAAAGAGGTTCTATCAGTTAGAAAGAAAATTTTGTAATGAAAAAAATATTCATTATTAAACCTGCAACCTGTTATTTGGAAGCCCTGTTGTATGGAAGGCAGATACGGAAGGAATATAGTATTATTATTATTAATGAACTTAAGCTTCTTCCTAGATAGACAGTTCTACCAGTTTATATCCGTCTGTGAGAATCTTCAGCCCAACCTTCATTGCCTGCCTTATATTTTATTCTTTTGCTTTTTTTCAACTACTTTTTCTGACATTTCCTATTGACTTCTCTTTGAGAATTTGTGCACTCGAGGCCAAAAAACTCTTTGCTTCAGGGGCAAATCTGTGTTCTAATAATAATATAAGCATATGCATTTAAACATTATGTGCTTTTTATTTAGTTATTAGTTTTATCTAATCCATCATTTCTATACATGTGCATCATCACTATATATATATATATATATGTAACATTATTTGTTGTGAAGCGGAATGCAGTTTGAAGGCAGTGAAGAGACTTGTTATTTCGTGACGTCGTTTTATTTCATTTTTAAGAAGCAGGCATATGTACAAGCGATGAGCACACAGGACGGCACAGAGAGGAATGAGGAAAAAGGCTCTTGGACATTTTATCCCTGGTGTTATATAACCTATGATTTTGATAGGGAAAACATTTCTTCATAGTGCTAATATATTAATAAGATTCTGATAGGAATTTCTGACGCATGTCAATCACATGTAAGGGAAACACAGGGATCTTTTTAAAAAGAATGTGCTTACTGGACAGTTTTTTACCCCTTCACGCCAAGCGTGGGAAAGTTAGACTTTTAGCTGACTCTGCAATTCAACAAAGCTTCTCTTGAATTAATTAAGTAGAGACAGTGGAATTGGATCACGAAATAAGAGAATATTTTAGAATAAAGTTACTATGGGCTAAGTTAAGATAAAATCTAGAAAATTAATTAAATTGAAATCAGAGTTAAAATATCATTACATATATATATATATATTAATTTATTACTCCCAACATGATGGAAGCAGAGGAGAGGGTAAGAACAGAACAAGAGCTAGACAAAAAAACTGTCATCTCTTACTTTATTAATCAAGTATTGAGATAACGATTTGATATAATTACTCTCTTTATCATATGTAATTCTAAAATTATCCCCGTACCTTATCAATTTTATTTGTTTTAGTTTTTGGTTGAATCTGTTTATCTCTTAGTTTGCTATTTAATTTATCATAATCTGAATAAAACAAATTACATATAATAATAATAATTATAATGGTTTTATTTTGAAGTAAGCACACTACACTTCATCTGCATTGCATTATAGTTTACTTCTTTCAGATTATCTATGCTTATTTATAAATTGTTAAATGAATTTTACAGCATATTTATTATGTATATTTTGGCACATTTTTGCAACGGTATTGTTAAAATAAAAATCAAATTTTTTGTTTGAAGTTATTGGTTTCATGGGGTATGAATTGATATCATAAATGAATGCAAAAACTTTAACATTTATCTGGTTTATTAATAGTTTTAAGTAATTTTTTTTTGTCTTTATTCAAATAAAGTTTTCAAAAAAAAATTTAAATCATTGTTTAATTAATTATGAAACGTAATCTCAGCTTTACCAAAAATCTATAATTTTTTTTTTCTGCTAAAATGTAGAATCATTTACAAAAATAAAGAGTTTGCTGCACTTGACCTGGGTATTGTATAAATTTATACTAGAAATTGTCTGTGTAACATACTGCATATCATTAAAGTACAAAAGTTTTATTTCTGGAATTTCTTTTTAATTCTATCTTTTTTTTATTTGTTAATTAATCAAAGCATAATTAAGATGTGTAGGAGATGAAATGGTGAAACAAATTAAATACACTTAATAGAAACATAAATTGCTTTTGGATTTGTATGTCTTATTAACAAAATCAGAAAAAGGGAAATTATAAACCCATTTTCCATATTTTTTAATTAATAGCACAATTGCATTGTTTGAATGTTCATTTAAAGACACAAAAATCATTCTGTTGCCAAACAAAAGTATTATTTTCACTTTAGAAAAAGCTTATTAGGTAATATAAAAAATTAAACTGTTTCCCACTCTTTTGAGAAATATGTTTTGTTACTCTGCAGTATTGGATTTTCTCACTTTAGTGATATCATATAGATTAATTGTTGTGACAACATGTACCCAACTATAAGCAAGGAATACATCTGAAATTATTTTTGTGTCATTGTTATCATGCTTTAGTTTCAATTAATTATGGAAAAATCTCAGAAAAAGATTAATGTTTTATCCATCAACTGGTAAAAGACTGAAATTTATGTTAAAAATGTTATTATGTTTTTTTTATATTATTTTATAACTCTTTATTTTTTTATATTTATGCAATTTTTACTCTTGTTATTTTTCTTCTAACTGCAAAATTTACATTCGAAAAATACAAAAAAAAAAAAAGGATGCTTATTTACAGCTACTTTGTTAGTTATTTAATGACAAAATTATTCTTATTTGTCATATGCACATAGATTATATAAAGTGAATTAATTCATGGTTTCTTATATGATCAAAATTTGTCTACTTCAAGACAAAAATCAATTTGTTTTCTTAACTAATAGTTAAAAAACTTAGCAAAGGTAAAATATAAATTATGATAAAAGACAACATTACTATGCATTGTAGGATAAGTTATAACACCTCAGTGTCTATAATGGATGAGCCACTGCTTCTGTATAATATATTTTTCACTGCATATTTGTGGGCAAATCATAAAATTAGAAGCTATTTCATTCTTTTAAAGTTTGTCTATGGCTCATATAGATAAGCATCCTTGTTCAGTTAATATAATTTATGGATGTATGAATAATATTATGCTTTCATATTTATGTCAAAAAAAAATAGAAAGTAAGAAAAAAAGGAAATTTGCTTCGAAAATGGATTGTTTCTTTCAAAGAAAACGAAATTATAGAGCATATTACCATATAACAATATTATAGTACAGACACATTTTTAATGGCACTTGCTACTGTGTAAAATTTATGTAAAAGACCTTTTAATTTGTTTTCTTAAGCATTCTTTGAATCTATTAAATAATTAATTTTAACCTTTTCTTAAAGTTTTATAAGCGATTTGTAATCATTTTTTTTTCAGATGCAGTGAAATCTTAGCACAGAAAAAAGAAGTAGAGAATATGGTAAAAACACACTTATGACACTTATATCTTCAAATTTTTGTATTTGAATATATATTTTTGTATCAAATGGCATACATCAAACTTGTGATACTATGCAAAGTCTGTATATATGAAAGGAAGTATTTATGCAAGCATGTGTTAATTTTTCATAAAACAAACTATCAGACCTAGATCTACTGAATATACTTTAGAAAATAAATAAAAAATATTTGCCTTAAATAGATTTTTTTTGGAAGTTTTAGTTTTAATTCCCACTTTCTGAAAATATCATAGAACAAAACTTTAAGATTTGTCTTTTTATTGCTACCAATTTAAAAGCCATAAAATGTTTTCCTACATAAAAAAAAATTAAAATATTGTATTTGCATGAATTTTTCTAATAGATTTCATTGCTACAATTAAATTCAAATTGATTTCATTACTTCATTATATATGTAATCGCCTGATTTTCTTCCTTTGTTAAAACCTAAGGAAAAAGGAGATTTTCTAATAATGTGCTCGGTTTACATAAGGAATCAGAGAGAAAATTTACATTACTGCAAAAGACACCATTTAATATGCACATTGGCATATCATAGATAGAAGTGCCCCTCCTGCTAAAATTATTCTACTTTCCTATGCAATTAGTTTCGTGATAAGGAAAAGAAGTTTACAGATATCCCTTAATTGTAACTTTGGCAGTATCTCGATTTTAAGCACAGAAGCAATATTCTCCTTGTAGCTTTCTTGCTCTGTCATGGTAACTATGCAAATCTGAGAACCAAATCTGGAGTCAGTTAAATTAAGCTCAAGCAAATTGTTGAGCAAAATTTTTCCGAGTTCTTTTTGTAATTGTAGTTGTTTCATTGCTGCTTATGTGTTGTCAATTTCTGCAATTGCTATTTGTTAGTTATGTATCACTTTTTTGTATGAAATAAAATATCATTATCCTTTATTAAAAGTCTGTAGAATTTTTCAGCATGCATTCAGATAATATATATTTTGTGTTATATATATTATTTAAATTTTTGTTATTGTTATTAACCAGCAAGCAATATTTTCTAATTGTAGATGTTAATTCTGATGAACTTTTTATTTTTCCAGAAATTTAACATTGAAAGGTACAAAGAGAAGATAGAACTTCTTGATAAAAGCATAAAAGATTGTAAACTAGATATATGCAAAGGTAAAAACTAAAATATTTTTTTAATTTGCATTAATCATTTGTTAAATTTCTTTCAAAGCGGTTGTATTTAATTAACCAGTGTTTTTTTTTTTAAATGATGTATTTTCTAATGTATCTGTCTGCAAAATCTCATATGAATTTTATGATTCTTAGAAAAATCAACTTGAATTTAAAAGAAAAAGAGGTAAGAAAGAAGTTGAAACATATGCTATTTTAAATCCAGTGGGAGTGATCTACCCAAAACGTTTTTGCATGCTTTCCAATAAAGGTCTTATTCTTCGCCCCATGCATAAAATTGTGGACCTTAGATAAGACCACGAATGCCATACTTAGATCTTTGTCAGGAATCTAACATTTTAACTTAATCTGCCATGTGGGCATTTGACAGATGTCAATGACATTTTAACTTAATTTGTCATTAATATCTATCAATTTATTTCTATCATGCTTTTTTACAACTATTTTGAACTCACATTTGACACAAACTACAGTTGTAGTCACAAGATCACATGCTCAATATCATTAATTTAGATTATTGCATTCACATGCATTAAAAGAATAAACCAACAGATGGTGAATTCTTTGACAGATTTAGTTCAGAGTTTAATAGTAATAATTTGCATTTCAAATATCAAAAGAAGTGTGCCAAATGTTATCTATTTAGCATTTTAAGTTTTGTAATTATCAAATTCATTTGCACACCGGCAGACTTACTTTAATGGATTTTGTTCAAAAATTTATAAAAATCTGAAGATTTGGTGAAAAATTTATATAGTAAATTTGCTTCTGTCTGAAAGTGTCTTTGAGTTATCATTCTCATATATAGACATAATTGCAAAAATATGATTCAAATTCAGAGTCGAAAACAAAAAGATTCATCATAATCTTGAAACTGAGTATTTGAACAATTGCAATATTTTTTCTTTGTATAAGGGTGAGTTAAAATTGATTTCAATTTTATATTTGTTCCAGTCCAGTTTTAAGGTTAAAGACCTGACTGTATTTTTTTCCTTTCGTTTTAAAGTCAAATAGAATAAATTTACTTAACCTTAACCTCACTTGGACAAACATTTTTGTGCATATTATTTATAGATAACTGAAGATTGCCCTATGTTATGCTACAGTGTCTGACCTTTTTACTCCTGTAAGATTCATAAAAGATTTTGAGTTGACATTCTATTTCTCAAGTGAAATAAACTTTGTTATATTTTTACACTTGGAGTGACAATAAACAATATTTTAGGCATCAGTTATCTTGATTAAGGCTCATGCAGATTTTAAATTGTAAGTGACAATGAAACAAGTTGCAGCATTTCTTTGAATTTTTCTTATGAAATATCTGATTACTTAAACAAAGTGAAATAAAATGCCATTATCTCCTATATTTTATAGGAGATAATGGAGTATTTGTCTTAAACTATTTAATTTTACTAATATATTAAATTTACATTTTTTATATATATATTAACCTACATTTCTACATGTGGAACCATATATTAAAATTACTTTTTTTGAACCATTCAGTTGTGTATAAACTATACTTTTATGCCTATGTTGTTGCTACAATTTTAGTGCTTAGGTCGGACTAGCATTTCCTTCTTTTTTGTTTTGATGAAAATGATATATTTTCTCTGCTACAGTCTGTTAAAATGCAAACATCCATGTCAACTTCCATTCTGCGACTCATTATTTACAGCTGAAGACTTAACATATTTTGAGCGTGTGTCCTCATGCCCAACTCTTGCCACTTAGTGGAAGATTTTTTGTAATTACCGTGCAAAAATACACTTGCATATAATAGCTATAGCTGTTGAATTAATTTCATAATTTGCAAAAAATGACTTTTGTTATCTTCCTCATTTTAATAACAATATGCACAAACCAAGTTTAATTGTTTTCTCTTCAAGTTGTGGAAAAGAAATAAAATCTGGGCATGAATAGAATAATCCCAAGTATCTCTTGATATATAAAATACATATATATCTTTCATTTTTGTACAATATCACTTGAATGACTGTTTGTGAATCATTCTGTAGTAGAAACTTATAACTGTGTTAGAATTACCAAAACTAAAACTTATATAAACATATACGCCAAACTGTTTATTTATTGAGTGCCAACTCACATGTCAATGAAATTTATTTAGTAAAAATTTTTTAATATGCTTTTTTTTCTTGTTTATAATTAATTACTGTATTATTTAAGCATTCTCAGATTTGGAGTCACAAACAAAATTAACGATAAGCTATTTGATAAAATTGTCAACGAAAAAATTCCTCTACTCCAGGAAATTGATCCCAAATGTATAAATTACTTTAGAACAAAACTACATTACTAAGACAAACTGTGTATACTAAAAAATTTTGTTATAGAAATCATTTGCAAATCATTTTAGCTAGAATTTAAAAAATATTTTATTTAATTTTGTGTGCCATTTTCATTTTTTAATTTTATTTATTTGTAGACAAAAAACTAATAAGTGATTTAAAGGAGAAGAAATGCAGATTAAGCAAACGGCAGAAGCTATTTGCTGAGAAACTAACTGGAATGGAAAATTATTCTAAATTGATGGAAGATGATGTAAAGAGTAAAAAATCTGAATTACAAGTTGAACAAAGTGCCTTGGATTCTCTCATCCAGAAAAGAAGTCAAGAACTTGTGAAATATATTTTTCCTATTGTTCCATCATCCAAGTAAGTCTGCAATTTACTTTTAATGCATTTTGTTATAGTAACCAATACCCTGTTATTTTATTCGGAGGAATAGAATTCCATAACTTTTTAAAATTATTTTCTTATAATCAGTTGTTTGTTAATGTGGAAGATAACTGTATTTAGAATTGGATGCAAAGACATTTTTTTATAAATAATTTTATTAAATTAATTTGAGTTCAAATTCTTACAAGAGCATACTGTCTGTTTTCTTTTGTCCACATTCTTGTGAAGTGCTAATTTTTTTAATCCTCACATTTAAACTTCTTTCAATAAACTTCTGTTGCCGTTTCATCAGTGATTTTTAATTCTCCTCATGCTCAACTTTTTCCTTATCCCCCCCTTTAAAATATTTATGGGAAGTAGCATTGATCTGCAATGTTATATTTTACTTTCTTGTATTTGAAATATAGAGAAATTACTGTAATTGTGAAAAGAAATTTGATCTCGATTCAGACCTCCAAATGCATCAGACTTCCAAAGACATTTTTGGAATTGTTTATCTCTGTAAATGTGATAATTCAAAAATGCTAAAGGAATTTGGTATATGGACTTAAGATCAAATGTGTTGATTTTTGCCAGATTTTAAACCAAATCCATTCAGAGAAAATCTGTCTGTCAGGCTAATTCAACAAAGTTCAGTAATTACAGAATGTGAAGAAGATATAATGCACAGATTTAGCATCTAAATATATTTCTATCAAATTTTAAACCAGATCTGTCAGAGAGTTTACCATTTGTTGATCTATTCTTGTGCTTGCATTGTGATAACAACTGTGGTTTGATAGTCAATTGAAAAAATGGGGTTCAAAATACATGTTTGCATGTTAGATTCAATAAAAATTGTTGATCCACACCAAAGATCTAAAACTATTGTTTGCCAATGTAATGCAAGGAATTCACAGTCTTATCTGATTTTACACAGGAGGGGGAGGGGTAAGGCCTTTATTGGAGATTATGTCAAAAAGTTTTAGAGAGACGACTTTTGCTGATTTCAATTGTAAATTGATTGGCTACATGCCTTTTTTATACTGTATTTGGTATATTGGTTAATTATTTCATTTAATCAAACATCTTTTATTGTATTATTTTGAAACTCTTATTGGTAATTAGTAAATAATTGAAACTTATCTCTGAATATAAAATTGATCTTGTCATGTTCAGTTACATCATTCAATTTACAATTACTCAATATAGCTATACTTATTAATATGCAATATTCTGATCAAATTTGATACATTTTTAATGGTTTTTTATGACTTATTTAATGAGTTTATTGCTTCCTCTTCTTCTATTGAATAACCTTATTGTTTAGTCTTCTGTTGAATAACCTTAGCATTTTATCACTATTTGTTGGAAACTAATTTCATTTTCTTGGAAGACACAATAGTTGTAGTTTGTTCAATTACTAATTTTAACCCTTACACATTAAACAATGTGAAAAATTTAGCCCTACAAAGTGACTGAATAATATTATAATATTATTTATGAGTGTGTATAATTTTACTGATTATTAATTCTTTATTTTTTATTTAGTAATAAGGATTCAGTTTCCAGTGAGAGGCAGAAAAAGGCTGAATTGCAAGAAGCACAAACTTTTACTTATGTTCAAGGAAATTGGACTTATGACAATCCAAGTGATAATACATATTCCATTGTTCAGCCCTTCCTTATCACCGGTGATTACTCCGCAGATACTAATTGGAGTGAGTATTTCATTTGAAACAATCTTTTGTTATTTGAATGGATAATTATTATAACTATCCAAATCCTGTTACATAAAATATCATTTAAATCATATAAATACTATTAATAAGGCAAGAGGTCTTATAAAATCCACTTGATACTTAAATTTATCCTTTGTAACTACATAAATTGAATTAAGATTGATTCTGATTTTCATAGATTGTAGTTATGTTAAGCTAACAATTTGTATTACTTTTGTTTAAGATCATGCCAAAAGCTGAAATGAAATATATTTCTGTTATCTTTATTTATGTTTTTAATAGCAAAGATGAGAGAATGTGGTTATGTTTGTGTTCAGCAGGCCAGATCATTTTACCCAGAGCTACCGAACTTGGCACATATGTACTTTGGTTTGTGAGAATATGCACTCTGAGCCATTTTTTTTTTGAAATTTTATTATAATTTTAATTAAAGCACAAAAAATATTTCTGTATCTTCAAATTCAAAAATTATTTTTTCAGTTATGACTGTTTTGTTGCTGCATAATTTCTTTTTCTAATGATTTTTTAAAAGATATTTTAAATGTGTTTTACAAAAATATATTTCATTGTTAAAGTGAAATCCATTCCTTTTCATTGTTGCTACTAATATTTCCTTCTGATATCTGAAGATATGGTTTATTTTCCCATGTCAAGCAGTTCCTTTATAAGTTGTGTTTTTAA
>JAPMOR010032910.1:311050-356203 GCA_026543865.1 Argiope aurantia | reverse complement strand
ATATATATTGTTGTCTTTACAATCAAGGTTTAACTTCAGAATCAAGCAATGGTGAAATATTTTTAAGATATACAATTTTTAAATACTGTTCCTCTTTTCTGTAATTTAATTGTATGCATAAAGATATAGATAGGAAATTAAAGGAATGTAAACCAAAAAGAACAGAATGGTGTAAGATTTCTAAAATAATAGGTTATATGTGCATCAAAATTTGTAGTTTAAAAATATTTTAAGAAAATTGTAAAATGCAATGTAAATGTAATGAAAATCGTAACCATTAATTCCAGTGAATCATCTGGTTGTCAAAGACAGCTAATACAAACGTACTACTGCAATTATATTGATTTCAAGACTGTTATATGATTGCAGTAGTGGTTTTCATGTAGTACAAAAATCAAATTTACCAGAACAAATCTATGAAAGGATATTATTTCTGCATTTATTAAAGCTTTAGGCTTGAAGCTTAGGCCTCATATATATTTACCTACATCTGAAGAAATTAAGATAAATAATGTAATTTGTATTATTATACATATTAATAATAATGTACTATATCAAGCATTTTATAAGAATACACTTATTTTTAGCTATACAACTACACATATATAAAAAAAACTTATTTTTTCTGCTTTGCTGCATTTAATTTAAATATTAAAAGTTATTTTAAAAAGCTCTTTGAATAATTGTTTGCAAAATACATTTCTTTCAAATTGAATGAATTATTAACATATTAAATGTTTAACTGCTGAAATAATCTTTAATGATTCACTCGTCAATACCATCTGTGAAATTACAGGTTTTTAACTCTCAGCCTTTTAGTAACATCGGTCTACTCTGTTGTAAAATATGGTTTACATTTCTGGTAAAATTGTGTTGAAAATAATTATTACACTTCATATAATTATACCATTAGCAAATTATAGAGAACGATATTCTGTAAAGAAGTATATTCAGTTTCATAGTGATTTAATTGGAAGCTCTACAAAGCATATTTGTGCTCCATATTGTTAAAGAATAATCATGATTACATGATGAAGCATGCTACTATATTATAGTACTATACATGCTATTATATATTTTACTTCTATGTAAATATTGTCATTTGTTATCATTTTCTAATTGAAACTAACAGTTATTTAATCTAATCATCATGAACAATTTTATTATTGTTTATTTTTTTTTAGGTGAGAAAATGGAATTAACTACCTATGCCAGCAATATGCCGAGTGAAGATCGTTATTACCCAGCCTATGTGATCAGTGCTGCTCTTGCTTATGAAGCACAACTGGTCAGCACTATAACATATATAATGGACTGTCATGTGCCAAGACGAACTTGTTTCAAGTAAATATTTTAAATTTTCATGTATTATTATTTTTTTATTTTTTTACATTTATGTTGCTTAGCATGCCCACTATTGCTATTACTGGCAATGAACAACTTTAATGCTATTAAGCTTTAAAAGTTTAATATAGAAATAAAGAATAATTTCTTCATAGTAATTATTTAAAATATTCTAGGAAAAAAATAGCACATTCTTTAACATTTGTAAAAGCAAATAAACATTTTAATTAAATTTCCGATAGTTTTTATTCATAGAACAAACACTTTTGGATTTTATGCACTTCAACTTCTTTTCTTTGATTAGAAACAAGCTTCATCTGCATTGATTCGACAATCAATGTATTTATTACCTGATTAGAAAACAGAGCAAGAATTTATATTTTAATGTAGTTATTTAATTTGGTACGAGTCAACTTAACGAAATATTATTTCTTCATAAGTGTATCGGAAAAAATAACTTCTATTGTTCAATTCAAAATTGTATTAAAAAATTTTGCAATTTCATTATATTTTAACAAATTTTAAAATTAAGGATCATGTTTGTAGCACCATTTTAACCTTTTTTGTGATTTTTTACAGTTATTTTTTTTAAAAGTTTTAAATCAAACAAACAAGTGTTGATATACTCTATTTAAAATTATTATAAGAAGTTATAACTAATTTTAAATTACTTCAAAAATATGTTACATGCACCCTTAAATAGATTTTCTGAAATAATATTTGTTGTTGTTGCTGTTTAAATATAAACTGCAGAATTAACATTTTTATGTTTTTGCTTTACAAATCTCATCACAATGATTTCTTTAATGAAATATTACAACACATTGTAATTGTACTTGTGGAAAATCTACTATACACCTAGTCTGATTGTACTATAATGGTGTTTTATTAAAAATAAATGTTATCCATACTTATTTCTAAAATAAGAGATGATATTCTAAATGACCCTGTGAGAAATATACAACAGATTTGCACTTTAATAGCAACACCAAATGTATTTTAATGCCTTTTTTTTTCTGTATATTATTTGTCATAGGTCAAACTAATAATTGATCTCAATAATAATAAAGGCAATGTGTGCGTTTATCTGTCAGTGCTTTTTCTAAAGAAATCATCTGGAGTTGAAAATTTTGATACAAACATATTTAAGAGGATGAAAATATGCATGTGTGCTCAATTTTCAAAAAATTAAATCAATTTAAAAAAATTGTGAATTAATTTTTTGTGTAAATTACATATCATTTAAAACATGCAATTTTGTTTGACCACTCATATTTATATCACTAATAGATCTGACCTGACAGTAATAGGAATATTCATACACAAAAGATAATTCTAATAAAGTATTTTTAGACTTCAAAAATATGTTAAAAGAACTGTGGGTATCAATTTATGAATGAAATATTCGATTAGCATAATTCATTTATTATTGCCAAAAAAATAAACTACTTATCATAGGTGGTTAGTTTTAGCAACATACACAATTTTAATAATTTTTGCCTATTTTCTGTATTATTATCACATGCTGTTAAAATAATTTCTTATGTATTATAGTGACTTCTGCAAATACGAAAACTTAGAGAAATTTTCTCATGCTGTTGCCAAACTTAATGCCAATATTATTAATCTGTGCATAGCCAGACAAGTCGACTTGACTAAGTTGCGTCCAAATGGAACAATGTCTAACCTGTTGGCACTTATTTATCCTGAAAAAAATAAGGATGTGAAGTAAGTTTGGAAATCTTAAAATGAGTTTAATGGAGTAAAAAATTGCATGTTTTTTTATTAGGCCATAAATATTACTGATTACTTAAGCAATGAAAGCACTTTAGAAATTAACTTCTGATTACTTTTCATTGATAAATTATAATCATGATTGTATGGAATGCGTCTGCAAATACTAAAGAAATCATTTTTCTATTCTTTGCTATTAAACTAACTTTTGTTGCAATATTATATGATATTGGAGAATAATACTTGCTTTGAAGACCACTCATTATATGTAAATTGTATTTATTAGTTCTGAGCACAGATATTTAATTGCATACTTAAAGAAAGAGCTGTTTAGAATAAAGTATGTTTCAACAAAATCTTTAAAAAAAGTCCTCAATAAATTTACAAGTAGAACTCAAAATTTAAAAAAAAAATGCTAAACAGAAAAAAAAATGTTCTTATTTAATGTTTTTCACTATATAACACTTGATGATTTTTTTTAAAGATATCATTGCTTTCAAAATGCCCAACACTTTTTTGAAAAATTTAGAATAAAATTTTGAGATACAGTAATTACTATTGAAAGTTTAAATATAGTGTTTTTGACAGTTGATAAAATTTTTTATGCATTGCTGTTACCAAATCAATGCTTTACAAAGTTGCTTAATAGTTAAAAAATTTTCATGTTATATTGTGTATAGACATCCATTCGCTTTAAGTTTAGGTGCTAGAATGTTTTTGTGAGGAATTTTGAATTCGAGTTGATCAAGTTTCACTGAAGAAAAAAAGTTTATAAATAAAATAGAAAGATGTGTCATTTTGCATTTAGAAATTCTTATCTATTTTTAACATTTAATAATAAAAAACATTAACATACTTTTTTATTTACTAAAATTAAATGGTAAAAATTAAAATTTTAAATGCAAATTATAATTTATATTGTTAGTATATATTGTTTAACAGTGGGGCCTTAAAAAAATTAAATTATTAGTTTGATTTTGAATGAGCCAAAAGTATACACTGAAATTTAGATAAATGCTAATGTGTCTTGATCATAATAGTATGTTTATAATTCAGTGAAAATATCCAATTTTCTTTTTGGTTTGCTCTTAGATCATTCACTGCAGAAGAGCAAGAAGAAATCATCAAATCTCTGGAAGATCCAATCTCCCAGAACCTTCTTCCCATCAATGATAGTGATGATGACAACATTGATGATATTGAAGCTGAATTCGTCCATGTCTCTGATGAGGAAGTTCCAGCATCTCTACCTGTCCCTGTTCCTGAACCTGTGCCTATGCATGTAAGTCATTAACATTTTGAAATGTAGTCTCAAAAATATTTGAAAGATCAGGGATAATCTGCTTAATTGGTTAGATGTAAAAAGTCATTCCAATAATGACTTGAACATAGAAAGTTGTTTGTTATATATTCAGGAATTGCCATTTTAATGACAAAAATGTGAATTTATTTATATATTTAAAATGTTATTCTTCGAACATTATTATTGGAGATGGTATAAAAACTTAGATTGAATCAATAAAAAAATAATTAAATCATTAAAAAAATCATCATTTAAGATGTATATTCTCAATTAGAAAAAGCATTGCTGAGCTATGCTCTAATAGTTTAGAATTTGCACATTTTTGAGGAGGCATTCTTTCATAATCTTTAAAGAATATACAAAATTTCAAAGCTGCAATTTAGAACTACAAAATTTTTTAAAAACACTTTATAATATATATATATATATTGTAATTTGAATACTCCACTGTTTAAATTGCGTGATTTTTTTCTTCTGTACAAATAATTAGTCTAAATATTTATACTAAATCAAAGAAAAGAATTTGATGTAGATTTCCAATACTAAGATAATTGTGGCTTTAGCAGAGTTTTATATAATTAATATTCATATAACTATAAAAATACCTTGGAAGTTAGGTGTAATTTAAAGATAATTATTTTCATCAGATTTCTATTTCTAGCACAACTCTCTACTTAAAGAATTCTAGGAAATTTGTCTTGCAAATTGCTTATGTTTATTCAGATATTTAACAGACTGAAAAATTAAGCACCTTTGTACATGCTTACATTTATAGACCCACATATTTTCTTAGGATTGGATGTTCTCTGTTTTAAATTTTTCAATAAAAACTCATTATCATTAATTGCGAAAATATTTACCTTTTGTATTGTAAAATTACAAATGGGTGTTTGGTTTGAGAAAAAAATATATATATATATTTTAGTAAGAACAATTATAAAAGCTGACTTAATGCAAATATTAAAAATCTATATATTAAAAGCTTACAGATTTTTATTTTTAAAGAATTTAAATCAGTTGAATGTAGAAATAATTTTCAAAAATAACTTTTTTTATTTCATTCTAAAATAGTCATCTTTAGAATTGATTATTAAAATTTTCTAGAGATTAAATTGAGCTTTATTATTTACTAAGAGTGCCAACACTTGTATAAATTATTACTTTAAGATAACAAGATTTGAAAATTTGATTTATAAAGTCTTGATTAGAATCTATTTGTAATGATTTGATTTGATTTGTAATATAGGCTACAAACATTTTATATTGAATTTATCTATTAATAAATCTATCTTTGATAAAAATGAGTTTTAAAATTAATTACTCAAGATGGTAACGGATGTAATTTTGTGTGTCCATGTAAATTGTACAAAAGAATCACATTAAATCAATTACCAATTTCATATTAATTCAGAAAACTTAAAAATTCGTTAGCAGTATCCAGTATTGATAAATTATTACTATAATTATAAAATCTAAATTAGAGTTTTAAAAGAAAAGAAAAATTTAAACATATAAAATAAATAATTTTGTCTATTTTAAAAATTAATGAATTCAAATTTATTTATCACTGCAAGATCTCGCCCTATTTTCGAGAGAACGTTTCTTTAAGAAGAATTTTGCCATTTTCTCTCCATTGGCAATTTTATTTTACTAGAGACATTAGAATCTATGCATGTTGAGCATAAAAACCATTTTACCTCAGTCAGAAGATATTTCTTTTGCGACATTGCAGCAAATCACAAGATTTAAAATTCAAAGAAATCTGGAGATTTTTTTTTTTTTTTTTTTTTTTTGCTAGCAAGCAAGATGCTTCTAAAGAAAACATTAGAATTACATTAATACATTTCTCAAACTGCTGATTCATTGCATGCAAGTCTTATAAATATATTCATTTTATAAATTCAACCAATGTTGACATGTACATGCTAATTAATTTTCAGTACATTTCGAATTGTTAAAAATTGTGTGCACTCGCTATGGCATGGGCTTAGATAGGAGCAGGTAAAAAAAAAACTGGATTTACATCAAATGATAAAATGCATTTCTATTTGTAAATATTTAAATTAAATGTTTTTCTTACATTGCAATATTCTTGTATTTAAACATATGTAAAGCCTTTAAGATAACTGAAATAAGACATTGTTGGCCAACACCGTCAACTGTTAATGTAATAGAATTCTGGTTATAAACATTTGAAAAGAAATAATAGGCTACATAGATTTGTCGAAATCCTTAGAGGACATTTTTTATACCCCCCCCCCCCCCCCCACACACAATAGACTGTTCAAATAAAAGTTAAATACAGATAGGAGGTAAATATAATTCTCTTAAATTTTCACCACATCAATCAAGCAGAGCTTGTTGATGGTAGACTTAATGGGCTGTTAAAAATTGAATATGCACTTACCAGGTATATCTAAAATTCATCCAAAAAATTAAAGTTGGCATAGTCTGCGACTCGTAAACTATTTTGTTTATTCTGAAAGAGAATTACAAAATGAACCGTTTCAATGTACAGCAATTCCCATTATTAAAGAAGGGGAGATAAAGCTCAAACACATTTTTAAAAACAATGCTTAGCTTGTTGGCTGTATCAAGAAAGAAAATGTTTTATGACCATTTGCCCAATGTTTTTTCAATATGATAAATAAAAAAAATGCATTAATTTTAAAGGGGGAGGGAAGCTCTTAAGTACTTTTAAGGTGCCTAAAAATGATTTCCAAATTTAAGAACTTTTAATGCACTATAACTTAAATGAGGAGAATAGTGTCACTTTCATATTTTTTTTAATAATCGAAAGTAATATATGTATATATTTTGTGGTTGACATTTGTATTAATATGTTCTGTATAAAATTTAATCTTTTCAGATAATTTTACTTTACAATTCCTTAAACTAAATTTTTTTCTTTTAGCAATCTTTCATATCTTCTTGGTGGAAAGCAGCTTTAGGACAGAGATGAAACCTTATCTGTGATCTATTGATTCAAGATCTGAGCGATATGGTTACAATTTTCAGCTAGAAGTGTAAATATTTTAAGTCATTTTTGTAAAGACGCTCATTTTTACTAAAATTTTAACCAAATTTTCATAATAAAAAGTTAAAATGTTACTGCGTCATAATTTTTTAAATAAGTGGAAATATTCACAAATAATGAAATCGTTACTCATAATAAAGATGAATGTGTATGCTTACGTGTTGATACTCTGTAGGCCACTGAGTTTCACCTGAAGTTCCAAGCTTTGTATATACTTTAGAACAAAGGAATGTGCATTTTGAAATGATTTTTTTGCAAAAGTTGATTATTGCAAGAATTTTGATTAATTTTTAATCTACAAAAAAATTCTTTTTAATTATATCATTTTTCTATATATAATTTTAAAAAAATATTATGCTAAAGATATGTAAATTTTCCAGTAAGAATGTACTCTTCTTGAAAGAGTTCTAAATTTCTATTAGTAAAAATTCTAAAAAACCAAAAGTTTTTTTTTTTTTCAATCAGAATTGCCATTAATGTTTTTAAAAAAATAGTGAAATTATACTTCAACCCTTAAGAAATTATTGCTGATAATTCTGAGAAGAATCTAAATATAATTTAAAATCAGTTGCAATTTGCAATCAACATGAAGAAAATTTCTAATCTAAAAAAATTGACATCTAAGTTACATTGTTAGAAGGTTAGATTTTTTCTCCCATGAATCTTAGGGGAGCCTATAGAAATACATAGTAAAATGAACAAATTGGCGTGAAGTGAAGTGAAGCTTGAAAATACTTTTAAACTTTAATATTCACATAAAAAAAATATTTTATAACTTCTTAATATTCTATACTAAAAAAGCTATTAATTTTTTTTTTGTAACTATTAATTTTAGAGAACTATCTGATTGTTAAAAGTATCTAATTTTCAAATACATTTCGTAATTTGAAATAAATTTAATTAACCTCTTTTTTACATTAAAGCAATCATTCCAGTAGACATCTGTATACTGTAGGTTCTAGTAATGTGCCAAATATACATCAAGTCCATCTTGGGAATTAATAAACTCCTCTGAAGTAAAGGCATTGCAATATCATTTTAGACTATTTAAATGGTTTCCAATGATTCACTCCACAATTTTAAGGATGTTATTCATCTTCAATAAATTTTAAAAGAAATTGATAATGGTATAAAGTTTTAATTCATTTAATAAAAATATTTCAAACAACAAGTTAAATATTTTACTTTTGAAATTCCGATAAAATATAGAAAGTATAAGCTGCTATGGTAATAATTTTAAATTATTTATATTAATGTGAAACAAAATTTTAATCTTGTATTGAATCTGTTCTATGAATCTTTTTCAGTTTAGTCAAAGATGGTAACATGCTAAAATAATCTTAATAGTCATTAATCATTCAACAAATGTTATTCTATTAAATTATTCTATTCAAATGTTATTCTCACTATTCAAAATTTATACACTGGTGTGCAAAACTTTAGCAACAATGCAAATTTTACGCATATAGCCATGAAATTGCAGAAAAGGAGTTCTTGCGATCAGTACAATGAACACGTAATTCAAAAGAAAGGTCATGCATATGCAAATATCAGGAACAAACGTTCGACAGAGGTTCTGTAACTGGAGATCACTATTGTCAGGAGGTGATCCTTCCCCATGTTTGTCTGTTCCGAGGTGCCATTCGATCAGACTTCGTTTTTATGGATGACAATGCACGGCCACACAGGACTCCTGCTGTTGAGGAGCTCCTGGAAAGTGAAGATATCACTTGAATGGATTGGCCGGCGTGCTCCCCCGATTTAAATCCGATAGAACATGTGTGGGATGCTTTGGGGAGACGCCTTGCGGCACGATTACATCCTCCTGGGAACACCCGACAACTTAAACAGATGCTGATTGAGGAATGGGCACTCTTACCTCAAGAACTGTTGGACAATCTGGTGCTGAGTATGGGGAGACGGTGCGAAGCAACCATTGCAATAAGGGGAGGGTATATCCCATACTAAGGAACATCTGCTTGCTGTTCTTCCTCTTGGACAGACACTCAAGTGTAACGATACTATGAGTTCAATAAAGCCTTTTTTTTTTTTTTTTTTTATTCCATACTGTATGCATTGTATTCATTTCTGCGCAACCATGCTTTTGTCATTCTTTCAGAACAAAATGCTGTATCTCATTTCTGAATTTCATGTCTCTCAGATGATTTCTCGTGAAGTTATGGCAAAAAAAACATACCTGTTGCTTAAGTTTTGCATACCAGTATATATTAATATTAGAGAAACAATTTTTAATAAATATGTTCAAGAGTTTTGAATTTGCTGATGGCATTGTCACCCAGATCCCGAAATCAACAGGGTTTTTTTCTTTCTCCAGAAGCTGTAGCAAGCAAGATGCATCTTATCGTTAACTAGAATCATTAATAAAAAAGAATGCTGGTTTAAAATTGTCAATAGCTTCAAATATTTAAGTTCTGGAACGATCACCAGATGTGGTATAAATATGATAATGCCAGAAGTTACTATACTGTTCGAATCAATGGAGACAACAGAAAAAAAAATTCTAAAACCTTTATTTAAGGTATGTGATGATTAAAAGCCGATTGATAAATCTCTGTATTAGCGCACATGTTGACTTTATCTGGGACCACACTTGTATGGCACTTTTTATCATTTGTTCTGTGATCGTGCAATTCATCTTAGCTTAACGATTCTTGAGAGTATGCCATAAGTTCTCGATAGGATTTAGTCTGGTGAATTACTAAGTCAATCAAGCACTTTTATTTCATTTTCTTGCATAAAAGTCTGGACCAATTTCGAAGTGTGACAAGAATCCAAGGCATGTTGAAATGTTCCATCAAATGTTTCCATGAATGGAACAATCCTGTTGCGTAATATTTATACGTATTTGACGGAATTCATCATGCCTTTAAGAGGAATAAAGCTTCCAGTGCGATTTGTTGTGAAAAAACCTTAAAACATCTGTGTAACCTTAACAAGCGTAAAACAAGAGTTTTACCTGTTGGATATGATCTGGTCGCAGAGTTTCACCTTCACTTCGTCTAACTACACTTGATTTACATCTCTGCATAAATAAATGCGTTTCACTGAAAGTCACCTTCTTTCAATTCATTAATAAAATCTATACATATGTGGATTTTTTTTTTTTTTTTTTTTTTTTCTTTTTATTTTTTTGGCCCATGCTAAGCGTTGTTTCATCCTTTCCCGAGTTGGAAATTGGTTATTTCTCGACTTGTTGCTTTACGGCCAACTTCCAGAAGCCTTTTCCGTACAGTTGCGGTCTGGCTCAACCCTTTCGCGGCGGAACGCTTAGAAATGAATTGTGTTCTAGGCAGCTGGCGTGACGCTCCAGCTTATCAAAATCAAAAACTTTTGGAGCCAAATTTTGTACGCTCCAAAGAAATTGCCGCGGATCGATTTCTGGTAATTCTTCACCGTTTTCAGAATCAGATTCGGAGCTACTTGGCAGTCCCTTGTTGTATGTTCTTTTAATTTTACCTTTGTATCCAATTTCTCCAAACATTTCAGACAAGTCGGAATCCGTTGGCATCGGATTCCGACATCGCAGCTCATATCCGTCGTCCATTTGTCCATAATCGAGGCAAAGTTTGTAGATAATTATATTTGATTATGTGAAATCTCTGCACAAGACGCATGTGCTGCTAGGGCGTCGAAAACAAACGACTTAATGGACATTATTGGGTAGCAGCTGATAACAGGTTGTGGTATCTCCACAAATTTATAGTAGTAATTAATCATTGTTTTAATTTGTTTTCACTTAATTATTTTTTATTTTAATTTGCAAATAACTATAAATAAAACAAATGATAATTACCCCAAGAAAAGAAATCCAGAACAAATAAATCGACACCGCAGAATACCAATCGATACAAACAACAACGAAATAAAACAATTACCTATAAAAATATTTTAGTAACCTACTTCAAGCTAGGATATGTCGCAATCGAACGACGCCAAATGGCGCTGTTCGTTCGGAGAGAGCAACTTCGAACGCCTAACTGCTTAAAGGAGCTGTTCGCCGCGAAAAGGCTAAACACCATATCCAATAAATCCTTTCGAAAGTCTGTTCTTCTTTCTTGGATTTATTTTGCCATTTCTTATAATTTTAGCAGTTCTTCGACTAATTTTCCCATTTAAGTCCACTTTTTTTCTTTTTTTGACACGATGATCCGGAATCTTGAAATACTTCATTTTTCCCTACCAACTGCTGTACCTGTATCTCTCTGTCGTAGAAGTGTGTTCATTAACACTTTCAACGCTACCGACGAGATAAAGACAAATATCAATTCTTCCAGCGGTTGACATTTTTTTATACAAAAATTGATGGAAAAAAAGTAAAGGTATTCTCCAGATATGTGTTAATAAGTTCAACCTATCTAAACTGGCGTAAGAGACAAATTTTAAACCTCAGAAATCAGTAATTGGAAATATCTGAAAGACGAGATATCTCGTCGGTAGGGTTGGAAGTGTTAAGAGCGATTCTTTTTGAATGCTTCCTCCGATTAACAATCTTTGAACAGGCGAAAGTAAAATGTGTTCCACAGAACGCAAAATTATAACCCCCCGACTGAACCTCAACTGATACACTAGAACCAGTCAATTCAAGTCCATGGCCGATCTATCACACTACCTCTAGGCAGATACAACCGGTTTGAGGGGGTTCGGAACATCACTGGTAATCCCATACCAACTCGGACAAGAAAAGCACGTTTGTCCCAATTAATTCGAATAGTAAAGTACATCATCTGTTAACAGATTTGATTACAAAAAGCTGAATTTAATTTCAACAGAAAAACCAAATTACTTTTTCTCAAAGCTAGGCCTATCCTCACCTATGCTGCTGAAACGTAGACAATGACCGAGAAAGGTTCTTGCTAAATTTGAAAGGAATTTTGAGAACCGTATTTGTCGAATCAAATGCGAGAAGGAGAAAGACTAACTGAAATTGACAACAAGAGCCAAATATCAAATTTGTAGCAATATAGAGGATTAAATGGATAAGACTTAAAACTGGAACGACAGGAGAGCACTAAAATCTCTTTAGCTAAAATATTTGGTATCAAAGAAAAGAGACAAAAACTCGGGTGAATTGACTGCCATGAAAAAGATTTGAAAATTAAAGTGACAAATTGGAAAATCTTAGCTAAGAACTGGATGGCGGAGGGTGGAATTTGAAGGAAGGCCTGGGACCATTCGTGACTATCATAGCAATAAAGAACAACTTTTATGAAGCTACATGCATTATTTGCATTTAGCTGCTTCTAGAAGCGATTACTTTTAACGATATTTTAAAAACAATTTTAAACTTATTTTGGTTGTTTAAAGATTAAAAATATAATACTGAATCAAAATTGTGTAGACTTAACTATATTCCAGCTTTTACAATAACTGTTTAGAAACAAGCAATAATCTTTTAACAGATTTAGGCTGAAGTGGAACCGATAGATTTGATTAATTATTTTACAATTACATAAAATTAAATATAAGCATTTTTTTGCGCCGTTTTAAAAATGTTTTTTTTGTTGATTGTCCATATTGAAAAATTTAACTATCGAAGTCAAACAGATTTAGACATTACTCATTTATAACATAACTGACATTTGTCATAGAATTTAATATTCTAAATATAGTGTGAAATTTTTAAAACTATAAAACAAAAAAAAAACGAATTCCAAAGCTATTTTATTTTAAAAAGTTTATTCACGCACAATTTTTTTACTACAAAAACCATACCTAAAATGTTATTAAAATATTTTACATTTTTTTTTTTTTTGTCCATAAATTTGGGAAGTCTTCCTAATATATTGTTTAGCTGGAAGTCCTTAGCTGCCTGCTCAAGACCTAAATGGACAACAAAGTTATAAATAAAAAGTTATGACAAAACAATAAAACAATGTTCAAAAATTGATAAAAATGTTCAATATACATGGTTGCCATAAAATAACTGAAAGTATTTGCAACTAAAACCTATATAAATTTGGCTTCACTTCATTAAATTTAAAGTTCGTTTGTATGAGCCTTATATCATAACTCTCAACAGATTTGAATGAAATTTGACACCCATGTTCCCTAGCAACCTAGGATTAATTGCGCTATTAAAAAGTTTTTAAAGATTTCAATGTTGTTCAAGGATTTTAGTAGAAAAATGTACCATTTCATTAAAACAGAAAAAAATTTACCCCATCTGATAATTTAAAGAATTATTTTTAGTAAAAATCGGCTTCATTGTACCGACTCAAATTTTTAATCGTTTTTCAAATTAATGCAATAGATAATTTTTTCTATAAAAATATTAAACTTATTTCAGTATTTAATCAAGAATATCGTTCATGCATTTTTGCTAGTATTTTCTACAGACAAATTTACTTTTACTAGGTGGGATTAGAGAAAAACTTTATGTAGTAGTCAAACACCGTTTCAATTGTTGTAATTTCTTTAACTGTTTGACCCAATTCGTCTTATTTTAGCATTTAATTTTAATGCATCCATTTGATATCTATCATTTGGTTTCAGCTTGAATAAGATTTTACTTGATAACTTTGATAGTTATTGCATTGTTCTCAAAATATCAAAACCAAAATTTTCCAAACTTACCCTAAATTTAGAGTAGTAATCATTAAGAGTTAATGACTAAAGTTCTTAAGAGGTTAAACTGTTAGATATAAAAGAATATTCGTTTTTTCTTACAAATGAATAGAACAAATAGAAGCAGATAGTCGTGCTTACTGCAGCTAGTTCCATACACAGATAATGAAAAGCAAGACAAAATAATATATTTAATATTTAAATACATCTTATTTAATTTATTAGGAGATTCTGACACAATTAGAATAAAATAAGTTAATTACAATACAAGCATAGAAAATTGTGTAAATTTCATCGAATTTCGAAAAATACACAAGTATATGAAACAAAAAAATATTTATCAATAAACGTTAAGGTCCAGGCCCACATGCAATGTTTTCAAAGTGCATAATTTTCCCAGCACACAAAATATTACATAAACGATTTCTTTAAAATGTTCCCATGTCGTAACATTTCAATTTATTCTGCTCAATTTTGAATTCAGAAATTTTTTAAACAACGAACATTATTTTATAGCTACCCTGTAACTATATTGCTTGTAGAAAACAATTTGGAATTTCATTTTTACTTACCTCAGTTATGCAGCAAATTACATTTTAAAATATATCCGGCTTAAGCTTCAGGTGGACTCCTAAAAAAGAAAGTTTAATGTTTTTTCTAATTTTATACAAACAGCAAGAGCTGGAAAAGTAATGATCTAAGGAATATAAATCGTATTGATATGAAAGTGTTAATCGAGTATGGAACATTTCAATGTAAATTAGTTAATGCAAGTTAATTATTCATTCTTTTGATTAATAAATGCAAAATTCACCGAGATGTGCTGTTTGAGAGAATAGTTATAAATGCTTCATCTCAACTAAGAGAGGAGAGAGGACATCATATGACTTAAAGCTACCATATTGGGGAAATGGGGCAATTAAAAATCCTATTGTAATTAAAAATTAAGCGCGATTTTAGCGTTATCCATTGATAAATCCAGCAGATATCGCGCAAGATTTTTTTCAACAAAGATTGGCATTTTAAATGATATTTAATAATCGTACGTTTTTTTGCCGATTCTGGAAATTTAAGAAATCTTCATTTTAATGGATTTTTTCAAATGAAATAAAAATCGTTTTCAATGCAATATTTAATCGTGCGATTTTCTATTGTTGAAAGCTTTAAGGGAACAGTGGGCAATTAGACACTTATGGAAATTAATCAGGTTATGAACGTTTTTTTTTTATCCGTATGTATCAAGTCAAATTTCTATAAAAACATTTTAAAAACGAGATACAAGTTTAAAAAAGATAATTTTTAAAAATTCAAAGTATTCCAGGTGTCTTAATTTCTAATTTTCGTTTATTTTTGTTTTTATTACTGTAAAATTTGGAATAAAACTACGCATAATTTTGCAATTTCAATTAGATGCTAATTTTTTAGAAATATTTTTACGCACACTTGCCGAGTTTTCATATGAATTTTATCTTTTTCTGAACTAAAAAGAACTTTTAACGAGCTAAAAAACTCTAAACGTAAAATGCATTCCCCATTTTCTTTCGATGTCTGACCGAAATCTTTATTATCAATTTCATTTAATTTATTCAAAAATTAAGACACCTGGAACGTTTTAAGATATTTAAATCTAATTACAATGTCATTTTTATAAAAGTTATTAAAATGTACTTCCTTAACCCTTCCAATATTTATTTTGTTGAATACATTTTATAACAGTTTTAGTTTAATATAAACATCTTTTGACGATAAACATAAAATTGAAATAAGCAAAAATGGGCGACAAACTACAAATATTGAACACGAGATAAGAAAGTTGTTTAATGCCGTGAAAGTTCGGATTGATTATCTTGATGGTTACATTTTCATTTTCTCTTAAACGAACAATGGAGGAACTATATTAATATTCAAAAAGTTAGAACACGAGATTAACAAATCCCATAGCTTTTAACTTTCCCGAGTTAGAAAAACATTTTTTGGCATTATGTCTGAATACGGTAAAAATGCTTCGACTTACATGTGCGATGTTTGGAAAATCAAGTTTGTAGATATCTTGCACCATTTTTTTTTTTTTTTACACCAAGTTTGTAGATTTCTATCCAATTCTGGGCAAAATCCGTTCAGAGGAAGTCTGAACAAATATATTAACACGATAACCACAAAACTGAGAGCGAGCTAGATTGATAAAATTCGGTACCCAGATTTAACATCTATAGCATAGACCCCCATCAAAGTTTGAACCAAATCCAACTATGGGCTGACCGTCTATCAGTCTGTACTTTCAGAAGCATGCAAGTGTAATAAAATGAAATATGGTATGTTACCTTGCGATCAAAACTGTAGTTCTGTGTGAAATTGAATAAAATCAATCGGGTGAAAAAAATGACGTTCAAAATACACATTCGCGCTTTATATTCAATAAATATGCCAAATATACGTTTCGTAATTTATTAATTAGTGCCAGGCGAGATATTTTCATTCTTATCAAAGATCTAATTTTATGCAGATGGAGGAATGCGAGAATCAGACCTTAATTGGAAACTATTCCCACTGGTTTGTATTGGACTTGTGCAAGTTTAAGGTTCGAACTCTCAACGTTAGGGTTCATAGCCGAGTAACAAAGCCATTAGACAAAAGTGTACACTCGTTTCTGGAGGTTGTTATCTGACTTATGAAGTTGCCATCAGAGACTTAACTATAATGGTTCATAAACACGGTTAATAGTAACAAGGCTGTTTAAACAAGATTAATTTTTCGTAATTTGATGATGCTTAAAAATAATTTCTTCGGGGGGGGATAGCATGAACTTAAATTATGCATACAAAATTTGAAAGTCCACGGAACTAATATTTCCGTCATACCAACTGATCGCCAAAGGCGATTAATTTTGCATAAATCGGATATCATAAGGGGAGAGAAATTTCTTTCGTAGACTTAGATAAAAGGCTTTTCCGCTTTCAATTGATTAAATTTGAGTTCAGTTCAGTTGAGTTGAAATTAAGAGCTTCCAAGTCTTCAGAAAATTTGAAGATTTTGTTTTTAAAAAAATCGAAAAATGTGGCATTGGCATTTAAAGTGCTAAGATACAAGCCATTTGATGAGAATATAGAAATGTCAATATTGGCGAATAGTAGAAATGCCACTTTTCAATTTCGACAACGATTTTTGTTAAAATTTAAATGAGAACGATATTTTTCTTCCCTTTTTTGCAATAATTTGAGGAAATATTATTGCGCAAAGCTCATTCTTTTACTACATTTTAAACTTTAAAAATAATTTTGAGCAATTATTTTTTAAAAAAATAATTCTATTTTTGCAATGAAGTTCACACTCTTTACAGCTTCATTAAATATTCAATTTGCGATTTTCTACCATTGTTTAAAGCCAAGGAAGAAGAGTTCTGTGCAGTTTATCAGTGTAATTTAAATATAATTCACTTTCCTGTTCCTAATTATCTTGGAATTTGAATAGATTACCCAAACGATTCCTTTTAACGGTGAAGTGATGTTGAGAGACAGAAAACGAACTATTTACAATAACTTTCATATTTGTCTCGATTCGATGCTTAAAAAGCGATTTTTCCCCAGGAAAGCTTTGTTTCGTTCATATAATGGCAGTATTCAATAACCAAGAGGAATCTTCACCGACTTAAGAACTCAAAAATAACACCAATACTTACTGAATGCCGACGGGGAGCTCTCTGCACATGAGGACTTCTTTGGTTCGCCTCTCGACAATAACAAATCTCACTTTAAGAGTTATCTGAAATAATTAAAGATCATTTAAGTGTAAAATTCAATGAAAAAATTATTAGATTACGAAGTTTATAAAATCAATAAAAGGAAAAAAAATTGCAGCATTTTTTCCCATCGACCTTTTGCATTTCGTGTTGAGTTTTGTAATAAAGCGATTCTTCAATGAATTTTTAATAATTCGATAGACAATTAGAATTGCAGCAAATTTGTAGAATACTGGTACCCAACATAACAAAAGTCTTGAATTTTGCAATTTAGTATAAAAACTATCGTTTTTCCAAATTTATCATTATACTGTGCTACACAGAAAAAGGATCTTCATTTTGGAACCTTTATACAGATTTGTCAAAATTTAACACAGATCGCCAATTTTAGCATAAAAACCTCATACCAAATTTCGTTTATAAAGCTTATTGTTTCGTTACACTATAATTAAACATGCAAAGAAGTACTGCAATACTAAAAATCTCGATCTCGAAATTGACATTTCCAAGTTTCAGTTTCCTTATGTCCAAGAAACTTATTTTAAGATTGTGTTTGAATAGATAGCTCAAGAACACGAAGAGCTGTGTGGATGTAAAAATTTGGTTTGATATTTTGAACCAAAGTTTAAATGTTAAGTTGCCAAAATCCATCAAAGACGAACTTTTATTGGTCTGTATGCTTACGTATATCGATCGCAATAACTTAAAAATGCGTCAATTTAGATAACCGAAAGTTGGTATGCGAGCTCATTACCAAAGTTGTCAATTTGGCTAAAATTTGATCCAATCGATGGAAGCGAAGGCTTATTCGGTTTTTCTTCCGTTATTTAAGAAGCATGAAATGCATTAACTACACGCCGAATTCGTAGAGGGAGGGGCACACATTCTTGCGGATTAATTTGATCGTCAAAGATTTGCTACTTCCTTAATCCCACTATACGTTTGGGGAAAGGAAAAGTTTCTTAAAAGCTTAAACATTCTGCAGTACTAGTCTACACAGCCTGGCGCTGAAGGCATCTATACTATCCCTTCTTCACTTATTACATCACTATATATTACATCACTGTTATAGCAGTTAAGGAATAGTCAGATTAAATCCATATTCTCAAGCTAGTAAGATCACATGTAGACAGAAAATGTTGTCCGAACATTTACAAATACTTGTTTCGAAGAGAGTTGTACGTCATTGGATCAAATGCTGTATTCTCCAGACGATACACATTAAAATATTTGCGTACTAAAAACTCGGTTCTTTAGTAAGCAGCGTAAAGATTATTTTATTTGCTTAAGTAGACTTGACATTCAATGCAATACTATTCCATACAGCAAAACCACGCATGCGCCGAAACTATACAACCGCAAGTGCCTGATCCATCGACATAAGCACATGCTAGTGGCACACGCTCAGTGTCCTATGCATGCATTAACTTTATCGAATAACATACAACATACTTGCTTGCATATTATTCCAGCTTAATTATTCAAAGGAGACGCAGAGATGTACTAAACTCCAAGCGCCTTGTAACAGTTTGATGGTATTAGGGGATTGCTTACCTTAGGGTAGTTGGCCGACACAGCAAACTCGGACTCGTGCCTGATGGGTCGGTTGGTCAGGAAGATTCCTACGTCCTTCAGTTTCTCGCCACTGTCGGTGTAGGTGGCGTTGTCGAAAGCGTCAGACTTGCCTCTGTAGGGAACGGTGAACTTCTCGAACACACCATATACTCGGAAGTCAATCTTTCCAGTGTAGTTTTTAGTCATTACTATGGGGATAATTTAGATGCAAGTAAAAAAAAAACGTTTTAAGAACAATTAAATTTTTTCTTCAAATCAAGATGTCAAAGCAAAAGCCATAAAAAGCGAGACGCTGATATAAAAGCCAAGTTAAATGAATATTACCATTAATAACTCATTCTTTTATTGAACCTTGGATATTTTAAAATCCTACGCGACTTGTCCGTTTAGACGGGCTGTTATATTAACAGCATGTCATATTCGACTGTCACAGATTAACTACTGGAAGTTATAGAAAATCCCATTCGCATTTCTATCTGCAGTATGCTTTAGATGTAAATCAATAGCAAGTTTCCTTATAGTAGGATCTCCTCTAATGTTCAAGAGCATTAATATCAAAATTAAATAGTCAATGGTTATTTGTTTCAAACCTCATAGAAATGACAGTTGGGAGAAGGGGGAGGGGAAAGCTGAACTTTAAAGATAATGAATCCTGTAAGTAAATAATGAATTTGACAAGAAAAATTAGATTAAATGAACAAGAAAAAGAATTTTAAAGTGCGAGATTTAAAAATATTGTTAAGTTTTATTAACTAAGAAAATTCCTCTCAAGATAAAATTCGATTCCAAAAATGCTGGAATCGACATTTCCATGAATAAACAATGCTAGAATAGAAGTATTTAAAGAAAATATCAGTAATAATTTACATCCGAATTAACAATATTATGAATCAGCGGACCTCAAGCTATTAAACTTTGCTACAATCCAACAACAACAACAACAACAAAAAGGTAAGATGAGAGATTTAAAGTCTCTCAATATTCGTTAGCGCTCCAATTAAAACCAAATTAAGATAAATGGATGGTGATCCAAATATACATTGCCAAATACAAAATAAATGAATAGAAGCAAAGAAAGAATTCAGCAGTATCCAGTGCCCATTCATAAACACTCCCGGGTTAAACAAAAAGTAATTACTCATGCCCATTTTCATTGTTCGCAAAGAGTTAGCTAGACGCCAAAAGAATTACTGAAATTTACAGACGATTCTTATTACAAGAGATTCATCGATGCATTTCCTGCTTCAAGATTTACGATTTTTGTTTTTATTTCTATATTTCCTTCCATGACTCCTCATTTCTGGGATATCATAATTGGACATGGTTATATGAAATAATATGAAGATTCCCATTGCGAATCTTCATAGGAATAACATGAACCTCGATTTTTTTGTATCACTGATGCATCAATATTTTTTTTGGATAAATTTTATGATCTGCATTAATTATTTCCGATTGCACACATAATTTATATAATATTCAGATTTTTTTTTATAAATTCCAAGTGGGCGAATATACTTCAGAAATAAAATACTTGATATGCAATATATACGAGAAATACTAGGCCTTGTCAATCGAATTTAAGGCTTCTAGAATTATTATAGGCGATTTTTGACGGCAAATATATGACGATTTTTTTAAATTAGCATTTAGCGATACAAGATAGCTTTTTTCCTCATTCGTCCAATTTAAATAAACAAAATTATATGATGAGAATTATCGATTCAAAACTCGTTAGAAGGCTGATTTTCCCTTATTCGTAAGAAATAGAATGCTAATTACTTCACAGACAATGCTATAAACATAGGAAAAACGAAAGTTGCATTTCAAAGAAAGATTAATCAAGACACAAAAGAACAAAGCATCAAATAGTCCAGAACAAGCTCTAGAAACAGATTTACGATGCATAGAAAGGAGCGATTCGAAATAATTAACTTTCCAAGATTGATAGACATATTCGGATAAGTGTTTAACATAAAATCATGCGATTACCAATTCATCGTGCGGTAGCTAGAAGGGGTCAATGCGACAGTAAAAATGAACAAGATGCTACCATTAACATCTGCTGGAGCCTAACTCTGGGAACACCATTAAAAATACTTGGCAAGTTCTCTGAACTGTATTCCATGTATAGTTCCAATAAAAAAATGTTAAACCAAATTTTATGCTAATGTATTGGTATTCACCGTATTGCATTGTTGCCATTGGATTTTCCAAGCATTGATAGATACCAGTTACATTGTGACATAACGGACAACAGTTCCGTATGTAACCTCCTTACTATCCTTATGTTACTTTCCGACTATATTTGAGGAAAGGGTGAAAAGACATTTCGGTTCCGGAAGGCCTTCACTATTACGATGAAGAAAGCTACGCCACTGCAGTCATTTATAATAATCGCACCATTCTTTAAAACGATTTCGTTTATGGAAGGAGAAGTGTAGAAAATCAACCTACTTTACTGCAGGATTACTTTTCTGCCGATTTTCTTTCTTTCGGTAAGCATTGGTGGGGGAGGGGGGGGTCGAGTCCTCTAATAGCTTCCAATAAAGAATTAAAGTGCAAGTGGCGGTATAGTTAAATAGAATTCTAATAAATTAAAAAGTTCCTGTAGAGACGACTATAATGAATATGCTACGAGAATAAGTAAGAAAATGGCGCTATTAATAAGTGGCGGTTTATTCCAAAATTTCTCTTTCCTCTAATGGAAGTATAGCATCCCATTCGTTCTTATCCATATTCAATCGGCTATGTACTACGCGGATAATATAAAGCTAATTTGAGGAGAATCTCGCCAATTGCACATTCTCACTTTTATGAGATTAGTATTTAAATTCCCGATTTTTCAAATCATTGAATTCAGAATATTTGCCTAATCTGTATATCTGAAAACAGACAATGGATAAATATTTGGTATGTATGCGAGCACAAAACTCAAAAAAGCCTTAATTTAGGTGAATAAGATTTGGTATATGGTCTAAAACCCAGTTTGAAGACTTGTAAAATTTGGGATGAAATCCATAAGGTGGAACTCTGCTTGGAAGTTAAAACACGAGAACATAACTACAACATGACGAGAGCGAAAGGATAAATGTTTGGATTTTATCATCCAAAATGCAGCATTGGTTGGTTGTTGAGCTGTGCTTTACGGCGCAAGAGCCATACTTGGGTGAACTACACTAAGCACTAGATATATTCTTCATATTTCATGTGCCAGTTATTAGTCGAGTAAAAAGGAAATTTCAAGGCTCAAAAGAAGATAATTCAAATAAGTTTGTAAACAAAAAAGGTTTGGATGGGGATTTTCTCCAATCAGTCAAGGTGACGTTATTTGTATCAAATCGGTTAAAATGTAGCATTCAATTTGGAGTCAAAGCCATTAAAGTATAAGTTGACCGTCTGTACTTTCATAAGCATATAAACGCGATGATTTAAATATATATGAATCTTGGTACGAGATCTTGTTACTGAAATTGTAATTCCCTGCCAAATTTTGGCTTCAATCTGCCGGGAAAAAAGGGGTCAAAAATACACAATCGGTTTCCTGAAATCAAAATACAATTCGGTTGGATTGGCTGCATCCCAGCTATTAATCGCCAAAGACAGACCGTTTATAAGTGGAATAAGCTTTCCTAACTATCGTTTGGCAATGACAGACAATTAGCAATACGTAAATATATTTACTAGAGTATATTCATGGAAGTGTCGGGGAAATTACTTTTCAGGGTTAACATTTACTTCCGTTAAAAAGAAAAATCTCGCGCCTATTAAGTTTGAACAACTTTAACACTTGATTGGCGTGCGTGCGGGGGGGGGGGCGGTATGGTGACCGGCGGGCTCATAAGTTACACTGCAGGAAATTCAGCTCTGCAGTCAACGTGTTGATCCGCAGAGGGGCGATAGGTAGTGCATAAGTTGTATTTTTCAGAAATTCTTTATTAAATGCTTTTTTTCATTTTAAATTTCCGATGTTGATATCCATTTTCCCTTTTGAGTAATTGAATTTTTAATTTGAAAACTTATGCAATATTAGAAAAATTAACACATTTTCCATCTCATCCCATTTGTTGAAATCAAAACCCACAGGTGCATGCGTAATTAACGCATGTGGGGAGTTAGGTATCCAAAACAGTGCGAAAATATTGCTAACTGATGATTGCGATAATTTTTAGCCTTACTCACCGAAATTAAAGACAACTTTGTGGGATTTCCCCTGATACAGAGGGCAAAATGCATCACTGGCGCCACAATCAGATACTTCCATCAACACATCTTTGGAATGAACAGTAGTGTTGGGACCTAGCAAAAGAAAGAAGAGAAGAGAAATCTTGTTACATAACATGCATATAGAAACAAATCTTAAAATAAAGCGCATAAAATACAAAGACTATACGATTTGAAAAAGCCGCTTTAAAGTATTGCAAAGTTCATATAATCACTTTTGTCCACTAATTTCAATGCGAGCACCCTTAGTTACTCAAAAAATGTCAAGGTAGAATTACAATTATCATCAAGTATTTCGGAAAATTTCCGCTGGCACTCTTCACATTGTACATATGATCCCAATTTAGTCTTCAATTGTTACAAAAACTATTCTACGTAACTCCAAAATTGATAGTGAACAATGATCAAGTTGAATATTTGGAAACCAAGAATACGTAAAATTTGCCCTCCTTGACTCCGATTTAATTGTGTTATCAATTGGACTAAAGAAAATTTAAGAACAAGGTTTTTCCATAGTAAAAATTTTGCAGTATTATATTATTTAATAATCCTTTTGTAATTCGTTGTAATCGTGAAAGGACTATTCATCAATAAAATACAATATGCTCATGATCTACTTTCCAGTTTTGTATATCGAATCCTTAAATACAGTTATAATTCCTAAAATGATTCTCACGTTGATAAGAGCGTGACTAATTTGTTTGCAATATTATCCCGTTAGAAGGAACAAGTATTATTCGGTAAATATAATCTAAATCTGATAGATATTTAGCAGACGATTCCTTTTCAGACATTTTAAAACTGCTACTACTTTTATTTCAATTAAAATATTAAAAAGTAAACGTAAACGATTTTTTTCTTTGATAAGCATATTTTATTAATATTATTTCGTTTATTTTTTTGTACAATAGCTGATGATCAATTGTAAACCTTTTGGAATCTGGTAATGTGCGATATATGCTGTTAAGTTGAAAGAATAAACAATCCGATGGAATTCCCAAAATGCTTGGAGTATAAGAATTTAAGACGCTCTGCAAACTATAATTTAAAGCTTAAGAAAACGGGTAATTTTCTAGAAAGCATGCAAAAAGTATCGCTATCTAATTTCTTTTCATGCGAGGCTTATTTAAATGGGTTCAATTGAAACACACAGTAATATTTTAGGAATGCGACACATTATCTTTAAACATTTATGGCAGTTTAAGTTCCATCAGATATTTGAATAATTTACGAAATTCAGACAATTAAAGTGTGCAATAAATTCTACACGTGGACTCGAAATTATATTAACGACAAATATACTAAACTATAATTGTCACACAATGATTTTCAAAGATAAACGAAATAATATCATATTTCATGTCACATTCTTTTAACAAAAGATTAAGAAAATCATGAATCATCTTTATTCACCTCGCCTGAAAATTCATTGTACAAGTCAATCTTAAAAATGTGTTAAACTTCATGCCGGGTTAACACTCGGCCATTTATAAGACGGCAAGTAGACAGCGCATGCGTAGAAAGCTGGAAAATGCTGTTCGGTCGGTGGCAAGTATATTCATACGTGCCCCGACGGGAGAACTACAAGCCGCTGTATTATATTTTTCGTTTAAAATATGGTGAGAAAAAATTTATTCGATTAATTCCGGTGTTTTTTGCTCTTTGATGCGAGGTTGTGCATGTGTCCTTATAATTGCTATTTCTTTTTTACAGTTTTTAAAATTTAGGTATGTTGACATTTTATTTCCATTGTAATATCCATCATTTTAATACGATACGCAGTGAAAAAGAAAAATTCAGAGACTCCAAAACAGCGATTTATAGCCAAACATGGAATGTTTGAGTCTTATGAAGTTGTGGCAAATAACTGTTCATGTCAAATAATCACCATGACTGTTCTATCAAATTGATTTCAATCTCTCGAGGGAAAAGCCCCAAATTCATATTTGGTTTTATGGTACTTGTTTAATTATATTTCAGCGATTAATCGCCAAGGTTCGCACTTGACTCTTTCGTAGCTATTATTAGCCAATGACTTCAATTAATATACAAATACAGCTCTCCTTACAAAGAAGTATCTGACTCGCATGTGTTGGAGTCTGAAAATAAGAATTGACGCTGAGGGCTTAGGCAAAGTTAGAAGATTATGCAGGGTAAGGAGATTTTTTTTGTTAATGATGAGAAAAAGCACAGCAAAATATGTACACCATAATTAATTTATCCGCATCATAAATTTGTTAATCAAGCCTCTCAAAATCCAGTAACTATTATACCGAGTTTCATCAACCGTTGAATATCAAAAGCTTTTAAAACTAACCGGAAAAAAGTTGTTTTTCATCAATCCGCCTTTTAGTAGCTCCATACGAGGAAATCTCTCGTTTAGAATAGATATAGTATAATCTGAACTTATTTCCACCGCTTTGTTCGATTTCCGTACAATAATATCAAATGCATGCACAGTGTTTTTCTACGATGATCTTGGTTGCACCTGACATATCGCGTTCAAGTACCACTCTACTACAAAATTTAAAATTAATGTACGGTTTCTCTTCAAGCATGTCAGAATCGGGGCAACTGCTCAAAAGCTCGCCCAAATCCCATGGCTACGAAAAGTAGACAGCGGATTTTAAAGTTGCAAAAAAAAAAAAAAAAAAAGGAGTTGCTCGATTTTTTTTTTTTTTTTTTTTTTTTACACTAAGATTAGCGCCAAGGGGATTTTCGGTCGGTAACCCAACAGCAATGAAAATAAAATATTATGGACACCAGAAGTAGTGCTTCGACGCTGAAATTTGTCGCCAATCGAAAAGCCACCCAAATCTACACTAGAACCAATAATTCACTCAATTATTTGACTACCTTACATTCAACTTAAATCAAACCTTTTCTGCATCGATTAAAAGGAGCATCACAAATTCAAATGAACTTATTTGCGGATAGTACCTAAAAAATACAGTGGCTCCCAAAAGTGTTCGTACACTAAAGAAATTTGCAGAAATTGTGTTCTATACTTAATAAAGCATTTAATTAGTTGGCTTTTTTTAATTAGCACCTTTAAATAGTTCTTAATAAAACTGAACAAATATTTTTATAAAAAAATCAAGTAGTATTGTTCTAAAAAATAAATAAAAAATATCACAAAATTAGAACACAAAAGTCTTCGTACATCCAAACATTATTTATTTAAATTCATAATAAAAATATCTTTTGCGGCTTATTTTTCTTCTAATTGAAAAATAACTAAAATCGTTTGATTTCAGTATTTAATATCACAATTATTTATTCTATTTACTTTATTTTCAGATATGACGCGCATTCATAAAGAAACGAGTTTAAACAAACGAAAATTAATTATATTTCATTTTAAAGCTGGAAAATCAATTAGAGGCATGCAACTATAACTAATCTACCTCATTCAACGGTGCAATGCATAATAAAACGTTAGAGAGAGGGAAAAAGGATTGCAAACAAGCCTCGTAATGGTCGCCCTCAAATTCTGCCAGCTAGAAGACAAAGAAATATTGTGAGTAAATTTCTAAAAAATCCACGTCTGAGTGCAATAAAGTTTACTTCACAATGTAATGAATCAAATGGAACTTCTATTTCCTGTGAAACTATTCGTAGAATTTTCGGAATGCTGGTATACATGGCCGCTCTGCACGAAGAAAATACTTTGTAAGTCAGAAGAACAGAATTGTTTGCTTAAATTTGCCAAATCTATGATAAACCAACCAGAGAGCTATTGGAATCGTGTCTTATTTGCAGATGAAAGTAAGTTTAATATCTTTGGGTCGGATTGGAGAATCATTGTGTGAAGGAAAAAAAAAAAAAAAAACCGAACTTAATCCCAAGAATTGAGTTGGAACAGTAAAACATGGCGGTGGAGGTGTCATGGTTTAGGGGTGTATGTCAGCGGCTGGAGTAGGCAATTTAGTATTTATTGATGGTACAATGGATCATAGAGTTTATATAAATATTCTCAATAATAATTTAAAAGTGTCAGCACAAAAATTGGGCATTTTAAACAACTTTGTGTATTACCAAGACAACGATCCTAAGCACACGGCCATGAATGTTCGTCTTTTTTGCCTCTATCATTGCCCTCAAACCCTTAAAACACCAGCTCAATCACCGGATTTAAACCCTATAGAACATATTTGGAAAGAATTAGAGGTGCGAATAAGAAGTCACGCATTAAATCGAAAATTCAACTGAAAGCAGTAATGATTAAAGAGTGGAACAAGATCGGTGCAGAAGTAACCGACCGTTTAGTTAAATCTATGCCCAAACGTTTAAAAGCTGTTATAAAGAATAAAGGATATCCTACTAAATACTAAACATTTATAAAAATTTAGAACATTTCATATTTAGTGATGTTTTTTTAAAGTGTATGATCACTTTTGTGTCCTATTTTTGTGCAATTTTATTTATTGTCATCTTTAAAAAAATAATTTGCATTGTAATTAAAATTTATTCTTCATTGCTTTATTAAGAACTCTAAAAATATGCTATGAAAAAATTTTCATGTAAAAATAAGAATATATAATGGTAAATAGTGAGGTTTTTAATTGATTCTTGTTGGTGTACGAACACTTTTGGGAGCCACTGTATATTTTGTACTTCATATATAAATTCCCTTAAATATGAAATTCATGGAAAATATTTTGCAAGCTCTCGCAGAAAAATTCACAGACACAATTATCGAAAATAATTACGTAATATTAGCAAATCGCCCGGCAATCGGATTCAGATGGTATTAGATGGCCCATTAGCTCAAATCTGATAAAACTCGCCACGATCAGACTTTGGGTCTCTGTATATGATATTTCTGAGTTCCCAATGAAGAATTACAAGATATTTCGTTTTAATTAAAGACTTATCGATTTTAATTCCGTAGAAAGAGCAGATAAACTTTTGACAGAAGTGATAAGGCATCAGTAAATATTTAATTTTCGCACAGTTCAAGTTTAGTAAAAGTCTGAAATTTCAAAATACTAACTATCGGAAAATATAAACAAACCATCTGCTATCTCTTGGTATGAATATCGATTAATCTTTTTGCGCTCGAAAAACATCGATGATTGACGAGCATGGGAAATGAGATTTTATCGAAGCTGAACAATTTCTGACAAGTATAATTTTGGCGCCAGTCTTTAGTGCAGAAAATTCCTTTTATGAAAAATTTAAAAGTACGATATAGATTTTAAACGGTACATTATGCAATGATAATAGAAGTTATAAAATTAGATGCTTAAAGAACTGCGATATTTGCCGAATTTTCCAACTTTCGACAAGCTTAATATTTTTATTCGCTTCATACAGTTTCCACAGATTATATTTAGAGTTAAAAATAATCTTAATATAAAAAAATTCGATTATGATTTTTGCCACGAAATGCGACTGTGTTAAGCACAGCGGAATTCAACAAATCTTTACATGCTTATTAAAGACGGAGAAAATGCGCAATGCAATTCAGTTCTTACTAGATGCTATACCATTTTAATACTATAACTAGGGAGCAAATTATCTTACAAGAGATTTTTGTATTATATTTCGAAATCTTACTTTTTCACTAATGTAAATAGTATATGCGCAATTTTTCGAAATTTAACGAATAGAATAGATGCAGACGATTTTGAAATAAGGAAATTTATAGCTATTTTGTAGCTAGCCAGCCAACAATGAGATTGATTTGTACTTTTATTTTTAAAAAGATTAAAAATAAAATTACAGACGATAAATACCATATACAAAAAAAAGCTTCTGCATTAAAATAAGTTACGCTTATGGATGAGCTGGGAATCCTCTGCCACTTTTAAATAGTTACTCTTCCGCATACGATTAAAATTCAGCTCTTAATATTTTTAAAGTTATTCTGAAGCAAGAACTTTTTGCAGGATAAACTGCATCGAAGCTTAAGACACAAACTATAGATATAATTTAGTTCAGAATACAATATTAAAACGCCTTCCCAAAGAATATTATTAGAAGTGGTTAAAAGTAAGAATATGCAATCAAATACATGTTTATACTAATACTCGGAGCCGCGAGTTTCTTTTTACAAGTTTTTCATGATAAGGTTTAATTATCACAATCTTGTGTTAAAGCTAAAATTTCTCATTAATAAAAAGATATTAAAATTGCATTCCGAGGAACAATCGATATCCAAAATAAAAGCGATTAATAGTTTTTCTTGAACTTAAAGTTAATACTTGTCCTCTGACATAAAAAGCTAATCGGGGGATTGATTCCAACGAATTTGAGTCAATTTTATGTCAAAATTGCTATATGGCCAAAGGAATCGTGAAAGCGAGAATCATTCTTTTAACATAATTAAATTTCATAGAGGCCCTTAGGCAATAACAATCTCGGGCTCCTTTTATTCTATAACAGATAAATATTGTGAAAGTTTATTTTTCAGTTTTAATTAAGTCGAATCAAGTAGTTTTAAGTAAGAAATTGACAAACTAAATATCAACTGTTTACTTGCAGATAAATTTAAAAAATTTGTTTCAGTTTATTGCATATAAAAATGCAAAACCTAGGGAGATCCTAGAGAAGTTTGTCGATTAATCCTTAGAATATTAATAGCAACTGAAAGCCAAATTTGTGTTTTACACCCATTTTTCCCCCAGACGACTAAAGCAAAAATTTAACACAGAACCACACTTGCTGTCAAAATCGCACAAGAAATTCGATTTATTTTAGTCATTGCATTTGAGCTTTCACTTATATTTTCAGAAAGTACAAACCTACAGACTATCAATCCCTAGTTAGCTCAAAATTTAATTAAAACATACAACCTCGACATAAAAGCCGTACACTCAATTTTATTTGTCTAGCTCAAAACGACAGTTCATTACGAATACATTTACAAATCATATTTAACCAAAGTGTGATTTTTGAACTCGGAAGGTCTGAAACATGGAGATTCGTTAAAAAAAATGAATTCGAGATTTTGACAATTATAACTGAAGACTACATCAACACGAATTTTTGAAGTTTAAAATTAGGATTCCAGGAGGAAAAAAAACCCTCAACCACACAATCAAGAAGAAGTTTTCTTTAAAGTTAGACCGAACTTTGAAAAATTCTTTAAATACATATCATTTTCACTTTGTTATCATAAACAACTATTGCTTGAAGATTTGGCTGCATCTTTTGGTTACGGTATGGCTTCCAATTTAAATTTATTTTCTCAATATCTTGGTTTACAAGCGCTTGCATTTAATTTCGAAAAGTTTAAATAATTTAATGAATAGACATCACATTGTTTAATAAGAATATTTTCCACCAGTTACTTTATGGTTAATAAAGAAAATTTCATGAAACGACATGGAATATTTCTCTGTAAAAAAATACCCACCTCAAGAAGACCAGTCAAGGATTAAAAATCGATATAATAATAGTTTCCAAATTTCGCGATTGATTCAAGAAAGAAATTCCTGGAGAACACTTTAAGATCTTTCTCTTAAGAATTAGAATTGGTAAAATTGAAACATATGGCACCGGTTTTTGACAACTTTCGGCGAAAATTAGAAACCCGCCAAACGTCCACCATCTTAGAATTGGGTTCTCTCATTTGGCAAGTATTATCTAAAGTAGAATTCTAGCTTGGCGATGGCATCTTACATCTTCATCTGCTGCGAAATTTTTCTTGGAAGAAAAACAGGACCATGTTGCAATCCCATTTTCAAGTATGGCTTGACTATTGAAAGTATGATTTATGAAATTTTAAGAGAAACAAGGACTGAATTTGGGATACAATGCTATCTGTTGAAAATTATAGCCAAGTAACTTCAAGCGGTTTTTAAAAGATCCAATTGGGCCAGCTTTTATACCATTACTTTAAAATATTTGCCCAATTCTTTTCTTCAGATGAGATTATTATTATTATATTATCCCAGTTTTCAGCAAATATTAAACAAAAAAGTAAGACCACCAAATGACCTTTAAGAGATACCTAGCCCAAACTACATATTAAATTTAATAATACATCAAGTTAAGACTACAGGGAATGACAGCTTAGTTTTGACGAAAAATTTGTCAACTTGGGGACGAGACCATTCAGGATTCGTTACCCCAAGAGAATATTAAATTAACGAATATTTTTTCCGTTTTATGTTGTGAACATCTTAGTCATTCATTTAACAGCTACTTAGTGTTAAAAATGGTTTGTTTTTGGTTATCATTACTTTTTAAATACAAATCACCATTTGCATGTATGCCCGAAATATTGGCTTGCCTGGTTGTTAATGCGAAATACTTTATTTAAAATGCCTACAATTCATTTCATTCTTTCAATTCACAATTAAAAACCAATTGATAGAACTGAATATACAAATTTATTAGAATCTGACAACTGCAGGCATTGCGGGTACAAATTAAAAGAGCGTAGATACTTCGAGATAATATCTGAAGTGAGATTTTACTTCGGAATTAAAATGGTCCAGAAAAAACACTCATTTTTAAAATCTTAATTTTAATGTTAGAAAAAGTAAGCGAATGAACAGTTTGATAAAAAAAATGAAATTTGAATTTCATTATTAAAAATGCAGCAAACAGTATCAAGTAGAATGTGTAAATTATGAAAATTGGCGATAAAAAAAATTCGAAAATAAAATTGGCATCTTAAAAGAGTTTCTTTTTAAATACCAAAATATGTCGCAAAAATCATTATCCAAATACCAATACCAAAATATATCGCATACCAAATAATACCAAATTTAAATACCAAAATATATCGCATACATTATCTTTAGAGGGCATATCTGAAAGATATTAAAACATTTATTAGTTTATACTTTTAGCAACTTTTGTTACTTTGAAAACTTAACGGAGAGTTTGATTGTTTTGAACGACATGGGTAGCATATTACATCAAGTTCAGCAAAAACTGTAGATAAAAACCGATTTCTCCGAGATAAGGCACTTGAAGAAAATTAAAGTTCGGAAGTAGTACCACGCTTTTAGGTCTAATTAAAATTAACAAAACAATTCAGTTTCATATTCAACTCGCAATATTGAATATTCTTATACATTTACATATTATAAAATATTATGCAATACTTACAATCATAAGTAGTTACGTAATCTGCTGAAGCATAAGCAATTACCAAGAAGAAAATGCAACTTTTCAGAAACATGTTCGTATATTTTCCTTTTTTTAAGTTACAGAAATATACACTTAAAACTTAAATGGAAGCTTCCGTTACCAGTTAACTGCGGTAGCTACCTTAGCGTTTCAGCTTTTATTCTGATTTTCTTAAAAGAAAGAAAGGTGAAAGGTTATTTATCGCTGCGATAACCAATACTCTTCAATGACCCGTAACGTCTGCCAATCAGAATTCAGTTTGCAAAATTCAACAGTGGCAATTTTTTCATCATACGAGTTTATACGTTGCCATACTTGATAACTAAATGACGTGCTTCCTGATAACTTCCACTGCGAACTTTTGGTTCAGAGTTCCCAAATGGAATAGAGAGAGAGAGAAAAAAAAATGTTTTGAAAAGGAAATGTTTATTGATCTGGTTTGACGTAGGAGTATATTACGCTCGCACAAATGGCAGATATAAATCAATTGCTATCGCCAAAGCAGTGTTGACATTTTTATATTTATTAATGAAGAGCTTCTTTGTCATACAACACTGCGGTTGGCATCAGAAAATCACGTGTAAGAACTACTTACGAATTTCGTCTGGCTTAGATTTCACGTGATTCGACAACAGATTGATGATCGAAAGTGAATGAAAATAACTTTATTTTTTTGTGGTTTTGAAATAAAATTGCTGAATAATTTCTCTAGGGAAAAAAAAAAAAAAAATAAAGGAAGGCCTTAACCTTAAAGAAAAAAAGTTCAAAGTCATTGATTTTTTTTTTAATGCTGGGAATATTATTATCTTAGTTTCATAGCTTGGTTATAAAACTAAACTTCGCTGTTTCGAAATACGATTTGCGTTTTAAATTTACTCATAGGTAATTAACACAGACTTGATGGCTTCATGATCAAAATATAATTTTTTTTTCCAGTTGAATCCAGACTAATTACAGTCTTGATTTAAGTGTATATTGAATAATAAATGCTGCTTGTTTATTCTCTGGACATCTCATTTATTTGATTTAAAAATAAAGCTCGATGATTAGGTGCTTGAACAAGTGGCGAAAAGCTCCAAGCGATTGAAAAATTTCTAAACTGTGTTAGAAACTTAATTACGATTCTAGTTTTATTGCTTAGGTCTATGCTCTTTCAAACAGCAGTTGAATCAGTTAGTTTTTACTTAAGAAGAAATTATGATTACACGATGAACTAGTACCAACCTTGATTAAACTGCAAATTAAGACTGTATATTACACGTACACACGTAATTAAGACTGATACGTACATATTAGATACTAGATCTTATTAGCTATTTAACCTCCTAAACTCGATTCCTCTGAAAAATATTGTTTGTTGCATTTGTAATTTGTATATATACAAAATTTCTCATATATTTTACGTCTGTATTTTTATATAAAAATAAAGACGTATTAAAAAAGTTTCTCATGTACTAGTATACAGCAAGTACATTAATTGTCAAAATATTCGAACTCGAGATTTTGCAGAATCTCCATGTTTCAGACTTCCCTGAGTTCGAAAACACATTTTTCTGTCTATCTGTGACAAAGATAACTCAAAAGCGCTTTGAGCTATATGGCTGAAATTTGGTATAATACGGTGTACGGTCTATACACCAAATTATTAGATATCTATCAAATTTTGTGTAAAATTCGTTCTGAGGAAGTATGTCTGGCTGGCTGTTCGAATATTAACACAATAATTATAAAACGAAGAGAGCCAGATAAATAAAATTCGGTACACATATTTAACATCTATAGTGTAGACACCTGTTAAATTTTGAGTCAAATCCAACTAGGGGGTTGGCTGTATGTTGATCTGCACTTTCAGAAACATGTAAACGCGATAATTCAAAAACAGAATGACTTAAATATATCAAATCTGGTATGGGATTTCATGATTATAAGAGAAATTTTGTGTCAAATTTTTGTTTCAATTGGTGAAGAGAAACATTTCTAAAACACAAATTAGATTTTTGAATAGTATTAACTCATGCCAAAGATTGATCACCAAATAACTCGCCAAGGATGATACGATAGATCCAGTAAAAATGCTAAATTCAAGCCAAAAGTTAATATTTCGTAACAATTATACGCCAATGCCATGTAAAATGTTTTCTAAAATGATAAGTTTCTTAGAGAGTATGTGAGAAAATTTTGGAGAGACAAATTCCGCTCGTTATCTTTTAAATTAATCGCTACTCTATCTTGATTACGGATTCGAAAATCAAGAGTTCTGTCATTCGATGCGCTTGTCAGTGAAATGGTCAAGGCGGTAGAGGCTTCATTTGGTTGTATAGAAATTAATTATACTGTCTCTTGTGGCATAATATAATTAATACGCCAAATGATTTGGCGTACATGCTTGGGAAACAAGTCGTGATACAAAATGTCGAAGCGTTTTCTTGTTTATCTTGTTTATTCCTTCAAAATTCAATAATAATAATATGAAAAATCAACCGGTTATTTCACTCAACTAAATAAGGCCAAGTTAAATTTTTAAAACAAGATATTTTATGGAATTTTGTGGAACTCTGAAATTGCAGATTGTAGATAACTAAAGAAATGGTTGCGATTATGTAATTATTGGACTCAGAATCTAACAATTTGTCATATTACATTGCATTTTAAAGTTTCTCGAGAGTTTGCTGGGGACAAACATCGTAATTCTGAATTGTGATCAGACCATTACCTAAGCCAGCACATCCTTTCCAAACAAACCCAAACTGGGAATTTTTAATTTATTACAATATTTTTTTTATTTGCATTAGGTCTATTAATAATGTTGCAGGTTCTCGGTTGGGAATAAATCTGGGATTTCGCTACTAAGGGACCATGATCTTGATAGCGGGTTAGATTGGTTCGATTCCATTGAATTTTCGCCATTAACTGTTCAAACGTCCTGTATAAAAACACTCAAACTATTCATTCAGAAGATCCTAAGTATTGTGTACATATTAATTTAGTTGTAGATTAGTTATCTTCATGATAAAGTGGTGAGGAAGTTGGGAAATGTGGAATAGATTAGTGTCGTTTGCGTCATCCGGTCATATCTTTTTAAGAGCACTTCAGTAATTGCAAAAGAAAATTTGAATATAGGCTCTAATTCGGCAAAATATAAGAATTCGAACACATTTAGCAAAAGTTACCTATTGATAAAATTCTGACAGCTCTAATGGATTCATCCTATTCTGAAATATTCTTGACAGATTTCTGTATGGACTATGGGAACTCCCCAACTATCAAACAGTGTTAGAATATACGATGCATTTTATTAAATCTTTTAATACTGTAGACTTTTTGAACTTATTGATAGTTAATTTTATAAAAATAAAATTTTAACAATTGTACAGGTCTTTGAAATTATAATCGATTTCATATTCACAAAATACGGAATCCAAACTTCCAAGATTATTGAATAGCACTGTTCTTAATTAACAGGGAAATTGAATATATATATATATATATATATATAGTTTTAGGGGGGACACCGTATTCCGTGGGTGTTAGGGATTTTTTTCCCTGCTCTTGAATCTTAAGATTTGTATCAATCATCTACTTTTGGCAGACATTGCTAGACATAATTAAATAGAAAAAAGAGATTCTGATCCGAAAACAAGGGATAATTTTGCAATAAAGTAATACTAGCTAATTTAAGATAAAAAAATTATGGAATTAATGAAAATATAATTAAATTAAGATATATCATTACACACACACACACACACGCACACACACACACATATATATATATATATATATATAAGAAAATTACATGGAAAATGTTAAAATGGTGAGTACACATAAATAATATTTCAGGTATATATCTATAAATATCGGTAATAAATAAAAGCACTTGTAATTTTATTTTTGTTTGAATCAAAATAAATTGTAAAATGAGATTTAAAAAATTCTTTAAGCATGGCCCTTGTTTTTATGGTTTCATAATTTCTACTAATAATTAAGATAAAAGTATGCGTCTATAGGCCTGCTATTAGCGCTCTATAGGACTGAATGTTAAACCTAGAGCTTCCAGCTTTAGTACAGATATGCTTTGGAAGATGGGAATGTGCAGGGTGATTATTTTTAAGATTATCAGGGTGATTATTTTTAAGACTTTAATTGTAAAAATAATTTAGCAATATTTTGACGTATTTCCATCATAACATTAAGAAAAGATTTTTACATCATATTAAAACACAAAAAATTATCTTCTCAATGATATTGAATTGATAAAAATAATTTTTTGGACCATTATAATTAATTAATTAATTAAAGATATTTAAGCAAATTTTACGAAAATATATTCCACCGTTGAAAAACTTAAATCGTTTGCAAAAACTACTAATATTTTATCCTGAAGTTGTCTTCCATTGTTGTTAATGTAAATATGAAAATATAATTAGTTTCCAAAATTGAGCAGTATGTTTACGTTTTTCATTTCCTACTATTAGTTCACACTCTCCCTATATATTTATATATCTTGTTCAAATTTTCAATCGTTAATAAAATGCTTTTTATTCATCTACTCAAGTTCAGATACATTTTTTAAAACTTGTAGTGGATGACGCTTAATGTTAATACTGTTTTTTTTTCAAATATTAATTAATGAATTAATTTTGCCCAATAATTTCTATTTGGTCACCAAAGTTGTCAAATACATCGCTAAGTTTTTCGCCAAGCTCCATTTTGCCACTTAATATTGTAATTCTGTCATATGTATATATATGTACATATTTATATTAATTGTAATTAATTAATAAAAAGTGACTAAAATAATTTTTTTGTTTTTTATTGATTTAAGTAGGAATTGACTTAATTTTTTTTATTTATATGACTTGTTTTATCACAACTTCTGAAAAAAAAGGCATAAAAATGATTTTAGCACCATATTAAAACTTAAAAATTATCATTTCAATGATATCGAATTTATGGAAATTATTTTTTGTCCATTATAACTGAAAAATTAAAGATATTTTAGGCAAATTTTACAACAATATATTCCATTGTTGAAAAATTCAAAATCGTTTGCAAAAAATAAAATTGTTGCTACAAATATTTTATTATGAATTTGTCTTCCATTGCTATTAATGAAAATATGAAGATACAACTAAATTCCACTGTTCGGTAGATTTCTATTTAAGGTTTGCTTTTTAAAAATGTTTGAAATTTTATTTATTTAAAAATAAAGTTTAATTTCAGAGGATTTTAAGCTCCAATTTTAGGGGAGATTTTGAAAGAAAATTATAATATTTTATACCTTATTTAGCATAAGGAGCAAAATGGTATAAATCTGCACAGATAGTAAGATTTCCATGTCTAATAAAATTTAAAATTTAAAATTTTTCTTTGCTAAGGAGGCCATTAAAGCCAAGTTACATAAAACACTTAATTGAGACGTTTAGCAAGAATTAATTTCAGTGAACCAGACAGGAAACCAGTTGAAAATCGCCAATTAAAAATAAATTATTAACAAAGAATTTTTTAGTTTTTGTTACAATTTTGGAGAATAAAAGTCTTGAACATTTAAACCGATAACTGAACCGATTTAAATACTTTGAAGGTTTAATTCAATAATAATGAAAAAATAGGGAGGAAAAGGCTTTTATAACTTATAATGCATGCTGGAAATTTTTATTGTTTGTTTGTCTCTCTCTCTCTCAAAAAAAAAAAAAAAAAAAAAAAAAATAGAAAAGAAAAGCAAGCAAGAAAGAAAGAAAGAAAATTAAAACACAAACATATTTCTTTTTCGAGTCTGGAAATGCTTTAAATATTTCTACATTGGAAAACAAACACGATAAGATACAGAGAGCAAAGATGATATTTGCATAACGTGTTTTTTTACTCGCAAAGTAAATAAACAATTCGGACTTAGTTATGAAATTGGAATGTAAATATACTTTTTAAAAATATCTTTTTAATATTTGACTTAATATTTACAATAAAATACACGGTACCTAAAAAATATATATAAAACTACATACAAGAAAATCGTTCCACACAATAATTATGAAAACAGCACAATATAATGAACAATAATAATGAACACAATAATAATGGGCATAAAAATAATCAATAAAACCACTGGGAATAATTTTTCCGAAATTTTCTCGTACATTCTCTAATAAATGTACTTGTATATTATTGATTACATGTCGTTGGTGAACAATAGTTCGAAAGGTTCTATTAGCGAATAATCTTTGGCGATTAATTGCTGGGTTACAGTTAATAAACCAACATCAGAGCACTGAATGTATATTTTGAGCGATTTTATCCCTACCGACAGAAATAAAAATTTAACACAAAACTACAAATGTATTCATAAAATCAAATATTAAATTTTATTTATTTAACTAATTGCATTTTTGAGATATCGCGTTTACATGCATTTGAAGGTGAAAACCGATACAAGGTCAATCCTTTAAAAGATGTGCTTCAAAATTTGATATATGTCTATACTTTGGATTATACATCTGTGTAACAAGTTTTATCTGTCTAGCTCGCTTCGATTTGTAATTATTATGCTAACTTATAATCGGATAACCAACCAAAGAAACTCCTGAATCGATTTCGTTCAAAATTTGTAAGAAATCTACAAATTTAATGTAAAAAAATTAAATACCAAATTTCATCTCTCTAGCTCAAATATATTTTTTTTAATTATCGTACTCAGATACCGACAGATAGATACATAACTCAAAAAATGTGTTTTTCGGACTCAGGAAGATATAAACATGAAGATTCGTCAAAATTTCGAGTTCGAATAGTTTGATGATTAAAATACTTTCTTTTCATATACGAAACAGTAAAGATTCGGAAATGATTTAAGATTAGCCACCCTTGGCAACCAGCTGATACATCTATACTTATAATAAAGCTCAATGTGTGTGTGTGTGTGTGTGTGTGTGTGTGTGTTGGCGCTCTACAGGCCAGACCATTCAACCTACAGCTACCAGATTTGGCACGTGTATATCTTGGAGGCCGGGAATGTGCACCTGGGGGTCATTTTTTCGAATTTTTAATTAGAATTTTATTTATTTAAAAATTAAGCGAAATTTTGGCGTGTTTCTGCTATAACTTCCGAAAATATTACCGCACAAAAAAAGATTTTTACATCAAGTTAAAGATCAAAAATTTATCTTTTAAATGGTACCAATGTTTTAACCTTAAAATTAAATTTCTGTTTTTAATGAATTTTTAAATAAATATTTTTACTCTATTTTTCAACAATTTCTTTCGTACAAAATAAAAATAAACGTTTCGCATTCCTGGGAAAAAAATAGTTTTTTTCAAAGTGTTGCCATCACATTGATTAAAGCACCAATTAAAAATAAATTAAATCTTTTTGGAAATGAAATTCTGCAAAAATATAATTTTCGTCACGTGTTTGTAGGAAATGAAACAAATATGAAATATTATTTTTTCTAAAAAATAAATTCAAGAAAAATTATTTTATGATCTTTTACACTCTCTATATTATTAATCCAATAAATCAGTTTTATTTTAAGGCAAGTTTTGTTTAATATGAACAGGATATCCATTCAAATCATGGCCACACAGCCAATTTGTAAACCTTTAGTAAGACACAGATCTGTTGCGACATAAATCGTAAATATTTTATTTAAAAGTAACAAACGATTATTTTAATAATTATAAATTTTATTTTGTAAATAGTTGTGAAATTCAGATTGGCAACAGTGATATTTTTGGAACTTTTAATTTGTTGTTTAAAAACGATGCTAGAATTTTGAATGAAAATAATTTGATGTAAATTTGATAATATTATCTATAATGTAATAAGATTTAGTTTCATAATAAGTTTGTCTGTATTCTATTTTTGTTGACGCACGAACAAAACAGATTTACTAAATTGGTTTAAATAGAAAAATGATTAGATTTTATGTAACTTAATTCAATAAATGCTCTAATAAATAACGAATTTTTGATTTTACATAAAGCTTCTGCTGTGGAAATTGCAAATAACAAAATGTTCTTGAAACACAAATATTTTAAATAAAAAGAGTTAATTTCCAATAAACTAAATCAATCACTTAAACTGACTGATTAATGAAAATTTGAATATTACTATTCTATAAAAAAAGATAATTTTAGATTTTCCATCGATCGTTTCAAAGAAAATACGCCAATCAGCGCGCAGGTTTCTCAAGATTAATTGGACTAAGATTATAAAAATGTTGAGTTTTTCTAAATTTTTAACATTCAAAACTTCATAAATAAGTCTTAGTTGATCGTGGAAAATAGAAACATTCATTTATTTATTTAAAATTTGGTGTGTCCCGAATATTTCTGAGAATATGATACCTTACTGCATTAAATTTAGACTTCATAATTTTTGAAATATATTTATAGGCCGGAACAAAATATTATTGATTTCATTTCAATCTTTTTGAAAGAAAAGAAACTGAATTTTATGCTGAATCTGAGAAATTTTTGTTGAATTATTGTTTGTTGAATTATTGTTGAAAAATATTTTGTAGTTCACATAAGACTTAAATACCGAGCGATTCTGTTTGCAATACTCATATTCAATAATAATAGTAATAAATAAATAGCAATAAAGATGATAAATAAAATAAAACGCTTGGTTTTATTAAAAAAATATCTTTATATTAATTGCAATTTCATCATTTTCACTTTAATTTAAAGTTTGATATGACTATCAAAATGTGAAGATTAAAATTGTTTTGTTTGAGAATCTATTAAGAGACCAGTTACTTAAAATATTTAATTGAAAATTGTAGCGAGCGGTAATATTGGCGAACCGGCTGGTCGCCAAAGGCGGCTAGTTTAAAATAAAACTTAAATTTGAATTAAATTTCTTATGTTTAAGTCCTGTTGTCTGTTCTTTTGATTACGTACATGAATCTTCCTTGTGGAATTATCATAGTGTCATTTAATTGGTGAGGTAATTTAATTTTTAATTTCAAATTGTCTTACGGGATACTTTTCATACACGTAAATTTAACAGGTAATAAATAGAATCCGCCTTCCTCAGATTTAAAAAATATTCAACTAAATTATTTCAACAATAACCAACAGGAGTAGCTTTCCCAAAATTTCATACATACTCTCTAATAAAAGTGTCATCCCAGATAATATCTTGCATGGCGTTGGTATACAGTAGTTAAGAAATATTAACCTTTGGCTGGAATTTAACATTTCCACTGAATCTCTCTTGTCATCCTTGGCGATTAATACCTGACATGCCGTTAATAGTATCCAAAAATCAAATTCGTATTTTAGATGCGTTTTTCAAACCGATTGAAACAAAAATTTACCACAAAACGACACTTATAGTCACAAAATCTTATAAAATTTATGTATTTACGTCATTGCGTTTTTGAGTTATTACGTTTACATGTTTTCGAAAATATAGACCGGCAGACGGTCCACCTCTTATTGGATTTGGCACAAAATTTGATAGGTGACTGCAATATAGATGTTAAGACTGTGTATAGAATTTCATCTATATAGTTCTCTCTTCATTTTTTTAGTTAAAGTATCAGTGGATATTCGAACATCTGAACAGGCAGACTTCCACAGAACGGATTTTGCTCAAAACATGAAAGAAATTTACAAATTTGATATAAAGACTTTATACCAAATTTCATATGTCTAGCTCAGAGCGTTTTTATCTTATCTTTGTCACAGACAGAAAGACAGGCATCCTCCAAAACTTTTTTTTAAACTCAAGGAGGTCTAAAACATGGAAATTTATCAAAATCTCGAATTTTTGACAGTTGCAATACTGTCTCTGTACTTTGCATTTGAAAAAGTAGGAATTATTGGAGATGCAATTTAAACTGGTTGAATTTCATAGCCAAAATAAAATGTAATTTGAAACTTATGGAAAAATTATTTTGAAAATTTCTCAGTGTTCAGGAAAATTTTGCAATGTAATTTAATTAGAATTATTTAAAAGAAAATGTTACAAATTTTAAACTAATGTAAAATCCATTATATGGAATAATATTTTCGGGCGTTATCAGGAAAAAACTTTAAAATCCTTTTACTTTTAAGGTCGGTGACTACATTTTTTTTTTTTTTTTTTTTTTTTTTTGCGAAAATGTGAATTTTTATTTAATACTTTGAAAACATGGAAAAACAGATTCCTGCAGTTAGTATGTAATGTCTGGATCATATTAATATTAACGTTACATGCGCATAGTTAATGCAAACAAAACAGCACTGTTAGACATTAATCAGAAATAATAATTATTTTCTCACAAATATTTTCTCGAAGCTCAGAGGTAAAAAAAAAAAAAAAGAATTTATGACATTAGTTCAAGAACAAATTATTGTATTCAATGATGTTAAAGAAACACTTATTTCTTCTATTTCTGAGAAATATGTTTTAATCATGTGGAAATGACATAAATATTACCAAATGATTCAACAAAATCAGTACAGTTTAAAGGTAAAATGTTAAACATCCGATATTTAAAAAAATATTTTATGGAAAAAAATGGAAGATTTTATATTTTACTATTGTTAATTCTATGTTTTATTTAAGAATTTTATAAAGGAATAAATATAAATAATTGTAATCCTCCAAAATTTGAATTATTTCAAATACAGATTTGGTGAATTTTCCAAATTTAGAATATAGTTAGGAAAATTAGTAAATCTGGCTTTTCATATAAAATGATAATTTATAGGAAAAAAAAGGAAATTGTCAAAAAAATAGACTTGTTCATGTAATATAATTTATATATGTTTTGTTTTCGTTTATTTTGGTAATGCAACGAGGAACATTCTTAAAAGAATTGTTTGTTTGTATGTTTTGCAATAAAAAAATAGTAGCAAATTCTTCTAAAAAGAATGCATTCTTTTAATAATAATACTTTTCCACCGGTAGAAAAAAAAAAACGAAGGCTAATTATTTAGCTTCCCCCCTCCTCTGTGAAAGTTTCCGAGTCTAGAGAATTAAAAAAAAAAAATACTTGAAGATCGAAATCACTAACACGTGAAGCTCAAAGTTCGAATATCACGTGCAGTGATGACTCTTTTGACCTTCACTCACGCTTCTAAGGCATCTTAAGAAAATAAATTATGTTTGTCCTAGTTTATTTATTGAAGAAAGCAGGCGCCTGCATGTGATCCTTGCATAATCTCCACCACATCAACGTTTGTTTGACCAGTCTACAATCTATCAATTCCCCAGAATTGCACATTTTCTCTACACAATGTTATCTATTTACAACTTTCAGTCATGATGATTCAGCTATTTTTATTGCAACGTACTCCCTCATGTTATTTGTTTATTTCATTTAAATGACATTAAGATCAAGAATTCGAAAAATCAGTTTGCGTAGGTTTTGGTTTTTGTAATTATTTATCATCAATATCGCTTTTCAAGTCGGAAAATCGTTTGCATTTTTAACAAACGATTAAAAATTCTTTATAATTTTTAAAGTCAATAATTAAATTTAATATCAATTGCTTAAAATATTATCTACGGAAAAATGATTTACATTTTATATCTGGGAAATAAAATAATTTTTTCTGCTTTTTTGTAGGTATATCACGAGAAAAATTAGATTTTTTTCAGTAACAAAACTAATAAGGCTTTAATATACGAGGGCTTAGTTTCACAATTAGAAATGCATGTTTCCAGCCAGAAAAGAGGCAAACCGTTGTAAATTTTGATTAATTCAAATACAAATTAATTTAAAAATCGTACACTGAGTTACAATATTTAAACGGTGGATTTTATTTTATTATCTATGCATATACTACGTGAGTAATTATTGTATATCTTTACTAATACAGATGAAAGTTGTATATGTTACTGCTCTACAACGCCGTTACTTTGGAGGGTAGGAATGTGCACCTCGGAACATTTTTTTAAAAACTTTATTCGGAATTTTAATTAATTAAAAATTAAGCAAAATTTTGGCACTTATTCGCGATAATTTCTAAAAATATTACGCAAGAAAAATAAATTTCACATCTTAAAATTTAAAAAAAAAAGATATTTTCAATGATAACTTTTTTCTCATATAATTTTTCTTCTATTTTAAATTAATTTTTATAAATATTTTAAGAGTATTTTCAACAATATATTTAAATGTTAAGTAAAATTCGAACCGATCACATATTTTTTCCATCATCAAAATAGAACTTAACTTGAACAAGATTCGAATTTATTTGTCCATGTTTAGTGGTTTCATAATAAAGCACACCTTTAATAAATTTTTTGATATTTTATTATATTGAAAACTAATATTTAAATTCAGAATGAAGCAATAGCGGAAAAATTTTAAAATGCATCCACTTTAATATACTGCTGCTTTTCCTGTGATATAATTGGATGTATATAAGATAATTAGGGAAATGAAAACACAAACTGAATGGCGCAAGAGGTTTGAAATAATGTAAATTAAAATTTGAAATTTAAAAATATTTTTCTGGGAAAGCAATTGAAATTTTTAGCAATCATTTATCTCAAAAAAATCCACCGAGTTGCCAAAAATGGCTAAT